>WNWK01044286.1:0-15158 GCA_009830355.1 Cherax destructor | reverse complement strand
AGATCACAACATAATAGAGGTCCAGACATGTATGAGGGGGGCCCCAGATCGACAAAATGTGATGAGTTGCAAGGGAGCCTTCTCCAATTTCAACTTCAATAAAAAAAAACATAAGGTGGGCCCAAGTAAACCAAGTCCTAAATGATATAAGCTTGGAAGATAGCCTAAGCATCACAGATCCTAACCTATGTCTAGAACAAATTAACTCTGTGGCACTTGAGGTTTGCTCAAGGCAAATTCCCTTAAGGAAAAGGAGGAGAAGATGTAAACTAGAAAGAGAGAGGCGCTCCCTATACAGGCGAAGGCAAAGAATAACAGAGCGGCTACAAGAGGCCAATATATCTGAAATACATAGGGAGGCACTGGTCAGAGAAATAGCAAACATTGAATTAAAACTAAAGGAATCTTACAGGACTCAAGAAACGTGGGAAGAACTAAAAGCTATAAATGAAATTGAAAGAAACCCAAAGTATTTCTTTTCTTATGCCAAAACAAAGTTGAGAACAACATCCAGTATTGGGCCCCTACTAAAACGAGATGGGTCCTACACAGATGACAGCAAGGAAATGAGTGAGTTACTAAAGTCCCAGTATGACTCAGTTTTTAGCGAGCCGCTAACCAGACTGAAAGTTGAAGACCTAAATGAATTTTTTATGAGATTGCCACAGAACCTGGTAGACGCAAACCTATCTGACATTACCCTGATGCCACATGACTTCGAAAAGGCGATAAATGACATGCCCATGCACTCCGCTCCAGGCCCTGACTCATGGAACTCAGTGTTCATCAATAACTGCAAGAAGCCCCTATCATGTGCTTTTAACATCCAATGGAGAGGGAGCATGGACACTGGGGTCGTCCCGCAGTTACTAAAAACAACAGACATAGCCCCACTCCACAAAGGCGGCAGTAAAGCAATAGCAAAGAACTACAGACCAATAGCATTAACGTCCCATATCATAAAAGGAGAGGGAGATTATTTCTCGGTAAAAGTAGGCCTTAGACAGGGATGTGTGATGTCACCGTGGTTGTTCAATATATTTATAGATGGGGTTGTAAGAAAAGTGAATGCGAGGGTCTTGGCAAGAGGTGTGGGGTTAAAAGACAAAGAATCAAATACGAAGTGGGAGTTGTCACAGTTGCTTTTTGCTGATGACACTGTGCGTTTGGGAGATTCTGAAGAGAAGTTGCAGAGGTTGGTGGATGAATTTGGTAAGGTATGTAAAAGAAGAAAATTGAAAGTGAATATAGGAAAGAGTAAGGTGATGAGGATAACAAAAAGATTAGGTGACGAAAGATTGGATATCAGATTAGAGGGAGAGAGTATGGAGGAGGTGAATGTATTCAGATATTTGGGAGTGGACATGTCAGCAGATGGGTCTATGAAGGATGAGGTGAATCATAGAATTGATGAGGGGAAAAGGGTGAGTGGTGCACTTCGGAGTCTGTGGAGACAAAGACCTTTGATCATGGAAGTTAAGAGGGGAATGTATGAGAGTATAGTTATACCAACACTCTTATATGGGTGTGAAGCATGGGTGATGAATGTTGCAATGAGGAGAAGGCTGGAGGCAGTGGAGATGTCATGTCTGAGGTCAATGTGTAGTGTGAATATAATGCAGAGAATTCGGAGTTTGGTAATTAGGAGGAGGTGCGGGATTACCAAAACTATTATCCAGAGGGCTGAGGAGGGGTTGTTGTGGTGGTTCGGACATGTAGAGAGAATGGAACGAAACAGAATGACCTCGAAAGTGTATAAATCTGTAGTGGAGGGAAGGCGGGGTAGGGGTCGGCCTAGGAAAAGTTGGAGGGAGGGGGTAAAAGAGGTTTTGTGTGCGAGGGGCTTGGATTTCCAGCAAGCATGCGTGTGCGTATTTGATAGGAGTGAATGGAGACAAATGGTTTTTAATACTTGACGTGCTGTTGGAGTGTGAGCAAAGTAACATTTATGAAGGGATTCAGGGAAACCGGCAGGCCGGACTTGAGTCCTGGAGATGGGAAGTACAGTGTCTGCACTCTGAAGGAGGGGTGTTAATGTTGCAGTTTTATAACTGTAGTGTAAAGCACCCCTCTGGCAAGACAGTGATGGAGTGAATGATGACGAAAGTTTTTCTTTTTCGGGTCACCCTGCATTGGTGGGAATCGGCCGATGTGTTAATAAAAAAAAAAATCATAAAAATCGTTGAAAGGGTTCTAAGAAGCAAGATCACCACTCATCTAGATAACCATCAATTACACAACCCAGGGCAGCATGGGTTTAGAGCAGGTCGCTCCTGTCTGTCCCAACTACTGGACCACTACGACAAGGTCCCGGATGCTCTAGAAGACAAACAGAATGCAGATGTTATATACACAGACTTTGCAAAAGCCTTTGATAAGTGTGACCATGGTGTGATAGCACACAAAATGTGTGATAAAGGAATAACAGGAAAAGTTGGTAGATGGATCTATAATTTCCTAACAAGTAGAACGCAAAGAGTAGTAGTCAACAGAGTAAAGTCTGAGGTGGCTACGGTGAAAAGCTCTGTTCCACAAGGCACAGTACTCGCTCCCATTCTGTTCCTCATCCTTATATCGGACATAGACAGGGATATCAGCCACAGTGCCGTGTCTTCCTTTGCAGTTGACACCCGAATCTGCATGACAGTGTGCACTATTGAAGACACTGCAAGACTCCAAGCAGACATCAAACAAATCTTTAAATGGGCTGCAGAAAACAATATGAAGTTCAATGATGAGAAATTTCAATTACTCCGATATGGAAAACGTGAGGAAATTAAAATCTCATCGGAGTATAAAACAAATTCCAACCACACAATAGAGCGAAAAACTAATGTCAAATACCTGGGAGTGATCATGACAGAGGATCTCACCTTCAAGGACCATAACACTGTAGCAATCGCATCTGCCAGAAAAATGACAGGATGGATAATGAGAACCTTCAAAACAAGGGATGTCAAGCATATGTTGACACTTTTCAGGTCGCTTGTTCTATGTAGGCTGGAATATTGCTGCACACTAACTGCACCTTTCAAGGCAGGTGAAATTGCTGAACTAGAAAATGTACAGAGATCCTTCACGGCAAGCATAACTGCAATAAACCACCTCAATTACTGGGAACGCTTGAAGTTCCTAAACCTGTACTCCCTGGAACGCAGGCGGGAGAGATACATTATTATATACACTTGGAAAATCCTAGAGGGATTAGTACCAAACTTGCACACGAGAGTCACTCCCTACGAAAGCAAAAGACTCGGCAGACAATGTAACTTCCCCCAATGAAAAGCAGGGGTGTCACTAGCACGTTGAGAGACAACACAATAAGTGTCAGGGGCCCAAGACTGTTCAACTGCCTTCCAGCATACATAAGGGGGATTACCAATAGACCCCTGGCTGTCTTCAAGCGGGCACTGGACAGGCACCTAAAGTCGGTGCCTGACCAGCCAGGCTGTGGTTCGTACGTTTGACTGCGTGCAGCCAGCAGTAACAGCCTGGTTGATCAGGCTCTGATCCAACATGAGGCCTAGTCACAGACCGGGCCGCAGGGGTGTTGACCCCTGGAACTCTCTCCAGGTAAACTCTCCAGATAAACAGTAAAGTACAGTACAGTAAAGCACAGTAAAGTACATTAAAGCTCAGTAAAGTACAATAAAGCACAGTAATGTACATTAAAACATAGTAAAGTGCAGTAAAGTACATTAAAGTACAGTAAAGGAGAGTGAAGTACAATAAAGCACAGTAAAGTACAGTAAAGCATAGTAAAGTACAGTACAGTAAAGCACACTAGAGCACAGCAAAGTACAGTGGACCCCGAGTTTCGGTCACCTCGGAAATCGAACAATTATGTAAGTGTAATATTGTAAGTGCTTTTATAAGTGTATTTTTGGGGGTCTGAAATGGACTAACCTACTTGACATTATTCCTTAAGGGAGTAAATTCGTTCGGTAATGGCACTTGAGCAGCCTTCTGGAATGAATTATGACCGAAACTCGGGGGTCCACTGTACTTTAACCCTTAAACTGTCCACACGTAGTTATACGTTTACGTGCGTAGCTGACCGAATATTTTGAGAAAAAAATAAATTGTTCTTTTTGATTAAAATGAAGAGTGCATTTTGTTTGTCATTCCCACATTTTGTAATACTGCACACACTGAGTGCACAGACCCATTCTCTAATCTCTAGGCAACTCAGGCTTATCGTGGCAAGGTTAAAAGCATTTTAAAAAAACATAGATCTACGTTCGGAGCAGTACGCACGTAAACGTATATCTACGTGTGGACAGTTTAAGGGTTAAAGCATAGTCAAGTACATTCAAGTACAGTAAAGCACAGTAAAGTACAGTACATTAAAGCATAGTAAAGTACAGTAAAGCACCTAAAGTCAGTACCTGACCAGCCGGGCTGTGGTTCCTTCATCAGTTTACATGCAGCCAGTAGTAACAGCCTGTTGATCAGACCCTGATCCACCACGAGGCCTGGTCTCAGACCGGGCCGTGGGGGCGTTAGCCCCCCGAAACACACTCCAGGTATACTCCAAGTATACAAAAAATACAAAGCCTGTTCAACATTGTCCTATACTAAGTAAATCACTACAGAGAGACTAGGTAACCCATGGCTAACATATTGCATCATTAGATCCATAGATGAGAAACATGTTTATGAAAAACAATATAGAGAGAGCTTAAAAAGTAAGTAAGTCAGTTTATTCAGGTATACACAAATACAGTCATATAGATTATCATACATAGCAGTACAGTGGACCCCCAGAGTTCGCAATTAATTTGTCCCAGAATGCTGCTCAAGTGCCGTTACCGAACGAATTAGTTCCCATAAGGAATAATGTAAATTAGATTAGTCCTTTTAGACCCCCAAAAATACACTTACAAAAGCACTTACAAAAATACACTTACATAATTGTTCGAGTTTGGAGCAGTACGAACTCCGGGGGTCCACTGTATATGTGTAGAGAACCTAGGATAACCCAAAAAAGTCAGACACAGTGACTTATTTCCAATACTAAAAACTATATGTCAATCCTTATCGAACTAATAAGAAAGTTCAAATAACTATGTTATTCTAATAGAATCAGTGAAACTAGAGGAGATATAAAATAGTCCTGGAAAACTCTTCTCAGATGATGGGTTCCTAGAAAATGACCAAAACCAGAAATATTGTCCCAACTAAACCCAAGAAACCACAACTCCAGCCTATAGAAACATCCAATAAGTTAAATGATTTTTTCTCAACTTTAGGATCGAGTCTAGCTAACAAAATTCCAAGCACTAATACCTGAGCGAATGATTACTTAGATGGAAACTTCCCACCATCTCTTTATCTTCCTCCAACCCAGCCCACTGAAGTCACCCTGATCATTAATTCACTGAAAAATAAGTCAGGAAATTTAACTAAAGTTCCACTAGTGTTCAAAAGAGCAGCTCATGTCCTCTCACCTGCCATTACATTACTGTTCGATGACTCGCTAGAAACCAGCACTTTCCCAACATTACTCAAGACAGCAAGAGTTACTCCAATACACTTAAGCTGGAGACCCAACTGATGTAAATAATTGTAGGCCAATATCTAACTTACCATCATTATTCAATTTTTTTTGAAAAACTAATACACAAGAGATTACAATCCTTTATAGCATCACACAACATTCTCAATCCTGCCAGTTTGGTTTCAAGCAAAACTAAAGTATAAATGATGCAATCATAATAATGCTAGACTTCTTGTACACAGCTCTTGAAAATAATGAATATCCACTTGGCCTCTTTATTGACTTTAGGAAAGCTTTCATTACAATAGACCACAGCATCCTACACCTCAGACTAGATCATTACGATATCAGAGGTCATTCACTTGCATATACAGTGGACCCCCGAGTTTCGTAAAAACTTCACTCCTGAAGTCTGCTCAAGTGCCATTACCGAATGAATTTACTCCCTTAAGGAAAAATTTCACGTAGGTTAGTCTATTTCAGACCCCCAAAAATACACTTCCACAAGAACTTACAAAATTATACTTACATAATTGCACGATTTCCGGGGTATTCGTTAACCGAGGGTCCACTGTATATGTATAAGATTTTGTTCACATTTTTAACCCAGAGGGCTAACCACCCAGATAATCCAAGAAAGTCAGTGCGTCATCGACGACTCTCTCTTATTTCCATTATGGTCCTTAACCCTTTCAGGGTCCAAGGGGGGTCTCCGAAACTCGTTCTCAGGGTCCATGAATTTAAAAAAAAAAAAAAAATTCTTTTTTCGTATGAAATGATTAGTTTTTTTTTCTAAATCTAATAGGCTAAAAAATACATTTTTGCGATCAATACTCACCGAGATATAGAAAATTGAAGTTGACGAAAATGGAACCGGTGTCGGCAACATCGCCGACTGCCAGTCACCCGGTAATATTTTTTTTTCTTTCTTGGAGTTGTTTTCTGATCGAATGTTTATTTTTTTGTTTCAAATAACTTTTATGGCCTGTGAGACCAATATAAGTGCTGTTTTTCAAATATTCACTCACTATTTATTACACAATATTCACATGAAGTTTCTTTTCACTAATTTGTTTACACAATGTACATATTTACAAATTTTTACAATAACAAATATTAGTTATTTATATTGTTCAATCATATATATACATACATAGAGTCACTGGACATGTTTCTAGAAGTTCTGCAGCCTGTGGAAGTCTCTGAAACATGGTTCCATGCACAGTGGTGTTTCACATTCCACACACATAAAGTGAGTGTCTTTGCATTGTTGTGGGCGTTTTTTTGTATGTGCACAGACAAAACACCTCTTCTGAGTCTTTTTCTTGCAAGCAGTAGCAAGCAGTTTTGTTAGGAAGTGTTCACCACCAGGCCTCAGACGAGAGGGTAGGTGTAGATGACTTGGTTTTGGGCGGGTTTCTATTGCAGGTGTTGTTCCTTGGTACAGTGGTACCTCGAGTTACGATATTTTTTCGTCCGAGAATGCTGTTCAAGTGCCATTACCAAACGAATTTATCCCCATAAGGAATAATGTAAAATAGACTAGTCCTTTTACACCCCCAAAAATATACTTACAAAAGCATTTAAAAAAATAAACTTACATAAAAGGGCGATTTTGGGGACCATCGTAACTCGAGGTACCACTGTACTTGAATATTATTTGTCTGATGACAGACAAACAAAATTCGCCATATGGTGGTTTGTTTGTGGTCTTCAACTTATAAATATTATAAGCATTGAGCATGGTAATGTACAGAATGTGAAAAAAGAGTTTTATGTACCACTTGTAACTCTTGCGAACACAATCAGCAAACCCAATTTGCATGTCACATTTGTCCACTAATCGCATATTGAGGGTGTAATCCATCACAGCTGCAGGTTTTAGAATGGGTTCATCGGTCTCTCTACTCACCCTGCCAGTGTCTGTCATTTCGTTAGGGTGAATAGATGACAACAGTGTGACATCTCGTTTGTCATGCCACCGAAATGCCATGATGTCATTGGCAGCAAACGCCTGCACCTGACCTCTACGAGTGCCTGCATTGAATTTAGGCATATGCTTACGATTTCCACGTACTGTTCCGCACACATCTGTCAAGTTCACTCGCAAAAAGTCACTGAGAGAGGGGCTTGTGTACCAGTTATCAGTATATAATATATGCCCCTTACCAAGATATGGTTCCATCATTGTTCTAACCACATCACCAGAGATACCCAATAACCTCCTGGTATCTTGCAATGTATAACTTCCAGTGTACTCAATAATATCCAATACAATACCACTGTAGCAATCACAAAGCATAAATAACTTTATACTGCTTGAACGACAGACTACCTTTGAACAGAATCAGTGACTCGTCAATAACAAGCTTCCTGAAGGGATAAAAATGCATATTGAATTTCTCTTTCAGATACAGAAACACATTTCTAATCTTATATAACCTGTCGTTTCTGTCAGGCCTGGTTTTGTCTGAGAAGTGGAGCATCCTTAGCAGTAGCACAAATCGATTCACTGATATTATATCACTGAAACCTGGTGTTGCAATCAGGCGGTCTGTCGACCAGTATGATTTGACACTGTGCTTATACACATGTGGCATAAGCATTATTGTGGCAAAGAAAAGATACATCTCAGCCACAGTTGTCTCTTTCCACCTGTTGAGGCGTGATGTTGGTGAAAGTATTGTGTTTGCCATGGTGTACTCGTAGTATCTGTTGCTTTCCCTGACAATAATATCCATCAGATGTTCATCAAAGAATAATTCAAAGCATTCCAGTTCAGTGGCATTGTTCCCAAGTGGACAAGATGGGTGTATTCCACATTGACTTTCATCAAACTGATGGGGACTGGGAATAAAATTGTCAGCTTCCTGCCAATCCCAGGTGCGGTCTGCTGGTGGGTACTGGATATTTACAGTTGGTTGTGGGGGTTGTGGAGGTTGTGGTTGTGAGGGTTGGTGGTTGGGTGAGGGTTGGCTTTGTTGTAGCTGAGCTGACTCAGTGGCGTCGGTGCCCACATGGTCCACTGCTGGTGCCTCGCGCCTGGCACCACCACCACTACCACTAACAGATTCTTGCGCATTTCTCATTCCAATTGCAACACTATCATTGTCATTTTCACTATCACTTCCTGTTGTACGCCCTCGGGATGTACTCCGAGATGTACTCCTTCCCCTTGGAACAGCATATGGCACGCTACCAGAGCGCATATACCGTCGTATATACTGACGCTTCACTGGAGAATATTCCACTCCACTCTCGCTACTGGAACTGTTTTGAAGAGCTTGGAGTTCATATTCACTATCACTATCATCACCATTGCTCATATCAGACTCTGGGATATGAGTAAATAACAGTTTCCTCTTTCGTTCTGGTACAATTGAGCGTGAACAGGATGCCACAGCACCGGAGGTAGAAGGCTGAGGGTCGTCTGGGTTTTCCTCAATATTACCGGTATTATGGTCATTAGTTTCGGTCACAACTGCCTCAAAACCTTGAAACTCATCACCACTGACACTCCCATCGGTGTTAGAACTGTCACTAGGGGAACAAAAAATTCCCAATTCGCCGAGGAGTGAGGAGTTTCTTACCGCCAGGCATGGTGAAGAATGTGTACTAACATGGCGTTCCCACAATGCACCACTGGTTCCCCGATTTTTTTCCTACTGCGCACACTGACCACGCAGACCAATTCTCTCACCACTAGGCCTACCAGCCATTTCGCGCTTAATTTGAAGGCGTTAGAATTTATGTGTACTAGTACGTCAATAACCCCAGCGCGTAAGCCGAACTAGTACGTCAATGACCCTCGATCCTTAACTCGTTTTCAGGGTCGAAACATTTTGGGAAAAAAAAAATTTTTTTCTTATGAAATGATAGAGCATCTTTTTCCGATCATAATGACACCAAAAGTATGAAATTTGGTGAAAAACTTATGGAATTATGCTCTCACAAAGTTAGTGGTATCGACGATATTTACGCATCGGCGATTTCGCCCACTTTGAGCCCTATTTTCGGCCAATTCCAATGTCTCAGTCTACTAAAATCATAGCTATTATTCTAGAATTCTATTTGTTCTATCGATTGAGTACAAGAAACCGCCAATTTACCGATTTCAACTACCCTATCAAGTGGTCAGAAATTGGCAATTTGGCCAATTTCACACAAATTTCAAAAGATGCCAATTTCCAAATAGGGTCCAGAATTAACAAGACAGACATACCTGGCACTAAAATAACATTTTATCTGTTCATTAGTCACATCTCCAGGCCCCTCTTACATTACTTTTGCTTTCCATTTTGAATTTTTATTCTCACAAAAAATAGAAGATTTTCTGTTATGTATACTACTGCATCATTGTAAAAATGGTATAAATAATATCAGCGCATTTGTGCAAGAATATTAGATTCATCAGTTGATGTGTATTGGACGAGTGGCGTAATTTGTTTACTCTTGAACATCGGCAAAAATTGAACATTTTCGGTACTTTGCGCTCAATTTCTAGGTACAGTGGTACCTCGAGTTACGATATTTTTTCGTTCGAGAATGCTGTTCAAGTGCCATTACCAAACGAATTTATCCCCATAAGGAATAATGTAAAATAGACTAGTCCTTTTACACCCCCAAAAATATACTTACAAAAGCATTTAAAAAAATAAACTTACATAAAAGGGCGATTTTGGGGACCATCGTAACTCGAGGTACCACTGTACTTGTCTTCATAAAACCAATCAAAATTATCTCTATTTCTCTAATATATCTTCCATTCTATCAAATGAGACAAAGAAAACTAGAATACAAGCATAAATACCATACAAAAATAGACTGCAAAGTCGCTGTTTTAAACCAAAAACACTGTCGGAGTTTTTTTTTCCTCATTATGCGCTGTGTACAGTGGACCCCTGAGTTTCGTAAACCCTGGAAATCATACAATTATGTAAGTATAATATTGTCAGTGCTTGTGGAAGTGTATTTTTTGGGGTCTGAAATAGACTAACCTACGTGACATTTTTCCTTAAGAGAGTAAATTCGTTCGATAATGGCGCTTGAGCAGACTTCAGGAGTGAAGTTTTTACGAAACTTGGGGGTCCACTGTACTGCAGGATTTTTTTTATACTGCGCACACTGACCGCACAGACCCATTCTCTCACATCTAGGCCTACCAGCCCGTTTCTGTTTGATTTGAGGGCGCTAGAATTTAGGCGTACAAGTACGTCAAACACCCTGGTGCGTAAGACGTACTAGTATGTCAAAAACCCTGAAAGGGTTAAATCTTGTCTCCCAGGATGCGACCCACACCAGTCCACTAACACTTAGGTATCTACAGTGGTACCCTGAGTTTTGTACAGCTCCCAACTCGAACATTTATGTAAGTGTATTATTGTAAGTGCTTTTGTAAGTGTATTTTTGGGGGTCTGAAACGGACTAAATTAATTTACATTATTCCTCATGGGAACAAATTTGTTCGGTAACGGCACTCGAACAGCCTTCTGGAACGAATTATGTCCGAAACTTGGGGTACCACTGTCCAGTGGACCCCCGCCTAACGAACACCCCGGAAATCGTACAATTATGAAAGTATAATATTGTAAGTGCTTGTAGAAGTGTATTTTTGGGGGTCTGAAATAGACTAACCTACGTGACATTATTTCTTAAGGAATTAAATTTGTTCGGTAATGGCACTTGAGCAGGCTTCTGGAATGAATTTTGTTTGTTAGGCGGGGGTCCACTGTACTTGCTTGCTAGGTGAACGGGGACAATAAGTGTAAGGAAACATGTCCAATGTTTCCACCCTTGCCGGGGATTGAACCACGGACACTGTGTGTGAGGCGAGTGTTGCCTACCAGGACATCTTACCAAGAGACACCAATATGTCTCTATCAAAGGTACAACTTCAACAAGACCTGTGGACATAGGCATCCAACAGAGAAGTGTCCTCAGCCCTCTGCTTTTCCTCTTGTACAGCAGGTTAGGTTCTGGGTTACTACTGTACAGGAGGGCCTTGCTTATACAGCAGATTAGGTTCTGGGTTACTGTTGTACAGGAGGGCCCTGCTTATACAGCAGGTTAGGTTCTGGGTTACTGTTGTACAGGAGGGCCCTGCTTATACAGCAGGTTAGGTTCTGGGTTACTGTTGTACAGGAGGGCCCTGCTTATACAGCAGGTTAGGTTCTGGGTTACTGTTGTACAGGAGGGCCCTGCTTATACAGCAGGTTAAGTTCTGGGTTACTGCTGTAAAGCAAAAACCACTGTAAAGTGAAACATTTTTTTTTTAACTTTCAAATGCATATTAAAGCCTGATAACATGTTTACACTGTCATATATTAAATGAGCAGTAGAGCTAGGACTAAAAAATGCAAAACAATACACACATTCCTTACCTTAAAATATTTTTGTCCTCGCGTTATAGTGAGTGATGAATATATATATACAGTGGACCCCCGACTTTCGAACATTCTTCATTCCAGAATGCTGTTCAAGTGCTGTTACCAAACGAATTTATTCCCATAAGGAATAATGTAAATTAGATTAGTCCATTTCAGACCCCCAAAAATACACTTATAAAAGCACTTACAATAATAAACTTAAATAAAAGGGTGAGTTTGGAGTGTTCGAATAGCGAGGGTCCACTGTATTGTAGAAATTCTGAATATAAATGAAGAATGGTTATAATTGAAAACCGCTGAATTAGCGAAGCACTGTAAAGCAATGCGCTGTAAAGCAAATCGCCATAAATCAAAGCGCTGTAAAGCAGGCCACTCCTGTATGTGAAAGGTTACAAAGACAGATTTTAAGATACAAGGTTGCTGAGAGACGTGTTAGATAACCTATGACTTGTTTGATGCCCTCTTGTTATTGTTGAGATGATCAAAATATTTAAGTTTTCTTACTAAACTGGTGCCTTTTTTTCTTGTTTTCTTTAACACTGTCTCTTAGGCACTATGCTTTTGTAATTTAATGTCCTGCAAACCATGGAACAGGTGGGGTTGGAACCCTTGGCAAGTAAGTTGTAAAACTCCAGGCCAGTCATTCAAACCCCATCCATTCCATGGTTTGTTTGCAGTCGTGTTATGATTTCGTGAGTCACGTTCTGCTATATACAGGCGACTTTGAGCACCTATAACTAATGTCTATTTTTTTTTATTTTAAACAAATAAGCAGCTTTAATTTATCAGTGCAAATTACATATATTTAATTGTGTGTCTGTATTTCAGCAAGATGTCAGCTCAAAGTCCCAATCCTGGGAGTGCAGCATCCCCAATGGGTCCTCCCCAGCAGTCTCTGTCTCCCATGCCACCACCCCAGGCTACCTCCCCAGCTGTAGGTCCACCTCAGGCTCTATCACCAATGGGACCACCTCAGGCACCTTCACCCATGGGCCCACCAGTAATGTCCCCAGGTCCTGGTGCTGCACCTACTCAGCAAGGGCCACCAGGTGGCCCTGGCATGTCACCTGGCCCTCATCTCTCCTATCCCCAGGGTACACAAGGCAGCCATGGCTGGCCACAGTCCCCTGCTTCGTATCCCAACAACTATTCTTCACCGCAGCAATCACAACAGGGACCATCAGGCAGTCACTACCCTACCCAAGGTGGCACTGGTGACCCTCCTGGAGGTCTATCTCCATCAAGTGGTGGAGGACCGAATGGCTCAAGTGGTGGAGGTTTCCAGCAGGAGAACCTTAATGCACTACAGAAAGCTATCAACACAATGGAGGACAAGGGCTTGCAGAATGATCCCCGTTATGCTGATTTAGTTAACATGAAGGCTAAATATAATATGAATATGGGACCACCACCTCCAGGCAGTGGATCAACGAGTGGAGGTAGTGGTCCATCAGGACCTGCTGGTGGGCCGGGCTATGGCCCTCCAGCAGCAGCTGGCCTAGATGCACAAAGAGCAGGCTTGCTAAATCCCTCACAGATGCATCAGTTGAGAGCACAAATAATGGCCTATCGTTGCATAGCTCGCAATCAACCAGTTCCTAGTCATGTTTCTGCGTTGGTTCAGGGACGTCGGCCCGAACAAGACCCCATTCAACCACCCGGACCTGGTCTTCCTGGACCCCCAGGTCCACCAACTGGACCCCCTACTGGTCCTCCCACTAGGTCCCCAACTGGACCTCTTACTGGTCCTCCTGGTCTACCTGGTCCACAGGGACCACCAGGGCCACCAGGACCACCAGGGCCACCCAGTATGCCATATGTAAGACATCCTGGTAAGTATGTAAACTTTTGTACATTTATAAGGCACTGGTAGAGATGTTTGTTGAATTCATGTTAAGCGCTAAACTTATTCTGCACAAAATGTCGAGGCTCGATCCTCCATCTGCTGAGTGACAGATGCGCTTACTGTTTGTAAAGTAACGCAGATGGCATTTCATGCTGAGTGTATAGGCATGATTTCAGTATTTTTAAGTACAGTGGACCCCCGGTGTTCGTGATTTATTCGTTCCAGAATGCTGTTCAAGTGCCGTTACCAAACGAATTTGGTCCCTTAAGGAATAATGTAAATTAGACTAGTCCTTTTAGACCCCCAAATATTCACTTACAAAAGCACTTACAAAAATACACTTACATAATTGTTCGAGTTTGGAGCATCATGAACACCGGGGGTCCACTGTAGAGCAAAACCCATTTACTGGAATTTGGATATAACAGACAAAATCTGTCTGAACAACATTTTGAAACTGGACAGAGTACAGTGGACCCCCGGATTACGTACAGCTCCAAACTTGAACAATTATGTAAGTGTATTTTTGCAAGTGCTTTTGTAAGTGTATTTTTGGGGGTGTAAAAGGACTAATCTAATTTACATTATTTCTTATGGGAACAAATTCGTTCGGTAATGGCACTTGAACAGCATTCTGGAACGAAATAATGACGTAATCCGGGGGTCCACTGTATTCAGTCCAGAATTTTCTGTTACAGTATTCTTGTAATAGGTTGGTAGACAGCAACCACCCAGGGAGGTTCTACCGTCCTACCAAATGAGTGTGAAACATAAGCCTGTAATTGTTTTTGCATGATGTTAGGATTGCTGGTGTCTTTTTCTGTCTCATAAACATGCAAGGTTGCAGGTATGTCTTGCAACTTCTACTTACACTTAGGTCACACTACACATGCATGTACAAGCATATATATTTTAACCCCTCTGGGTTTTCTTCTATTTTCTTCCTAGTTATAGTGAAATATGAATCCAAGCTAACTAACCTCGAGATCAAGATCCAAAACCTCGAAAAGAAGATTACATCGGGAAGTACTGACACACAAAATACTCTACAAACAGTTATAACCAGTCACACCGATCAAATAACAACTCTGAATATGAAGGTGGAAGAAGCAATCAAGGACTGGAATAACAACATGCACACTCGACTTGATGAATATCTTGATTTTCAAGATGACAAAACCGAACAAGATAACTTGTCTGATGCAGTTATAATAAACAGCAACCACATTCCCAGAGACATAACTCAATCCCAGTGCAAGGAAACTGCTATCAACATATTACAAGACCACCTACAAGTTAATGTGCAAAGGAATGAAATCAAGGAAACACGATTGCTAGGAAAACAAGGTAAACCTAGTATAATGATCAGACTTCATTCATATGATACAAAAAGAACCTAACTAAATCAGCAATTACAATGAAATGT
>WNWK01044285.1:0-15158 GCA_009830355.1 Cherax destructor | reverse complement strand
TAATCCTCCTGTTGAGAATCCTCAAGTCAAGAAAGGAACCTGGACAGTGGCTGGAATGCATGGGACAAAGTTAAGGATCAAGAGGACGGATGGAGAGGTAGAATCAACAAAAATCCAGAAAACTGTTGTGGAAACATCGAACCGATTCTCCGTGCTACCCAATGAATGTGAGTCGACTTCTGGGAGCGTCACGATGAACGACACCAAGGAAGGTAAAACGTTGTTGTTGGGGACAGCCAGGTTAGGTACATGGATAGGGCCTTCTGTTTGAAGGATAGGAGTAAGAGACAGAGGGTTTGCTTTCCTGGGGCAGGGATGGAGGATATTGTTATCTGTCTGGACGACATCATGAGAGGTAATGGGAGCAATCCCATTATCTGTCTCAGTGCTGGAGGCAACAATGTTGGCAGACGTAGGAGTGAGGACCTGACTAGCAGGTTTAGGTCAGCAATAGACAGAATTAGGAAGAAGGGTGGGAACCCTGTCATTTGTGGTATTTTGCCAAGGAGAGGAGTTGGAAATGAATGGCTGTCCAGGGCAATTGGTGTCAATTGCTGGCTGGACAAATACTGTAAGGAAAATGCAGTAACATTCATTGACAACTGGGACCTCTTCTATGGCAGAAATGACATGTATGCCAGGGATGGGGTTCACTTATCCAGGTCTGGGGTGGGGGCACTGGCAACTGAAGTGGAGGGAGCTGTTAGGGCTTTAAACTAGAAATAGTGGTATGGGTTTTGAGGGGTAAACAGTGAAGTTCCAGTGTAGTAATATTATAAATTCTAGGAGAACTAGTAATAGGCAGAATAAGGTGGATACTGGAAAGCCAGTGGCACTAGATGACAAGGACAGTAATAGGTATACGTAGTGGAAAAACAGAAATGAATAGGAAGGGTAAAGAGAAAGGAGGGTCTTTAAATGTATATTACACCAATTGTCGTAGTGCTAGGAATAAGATGGACGAGTTGAGATTTGTTGCTAGTGCGGGTAATATTAATATTTTTGCAATAACCGAGACGTGGTTTAATATGAAAAATCGGGACATGCCTGCTGAATGTCACATCCAGGGTTTTAAATTGTTCCAAGTAGACAGAAGTATCGGAAAGGGGGGTGGGGTGGCACACTATGTCCGTGATCATTTAAATTTTTGCATAAAAACGGGCATAAATTCTGAAATAATACATACAGAGTCTGTCTGGATAGAATTTTCAGAGGGGTGTGAAAAATTTATTTTAGGCGTGATATATCGTCCTCCAAATTTAGATAGGGAACAAGGGAGACTACTCTGGGAGGAAATTGTTAAGGCCACAAGGCACGATAACGTAGTAATTCTAGGGGACTTTAACTTTAGTCAGATTGATTGGAATTTCTTGACAGGGAATTTAGAATCTAACGACTTTTTAGAAGTACGTAGTTCAGGATTGTTTTTTGCAGCAGTTTGTGACAGAACCTACAAGGGGAAATAACCTACTTGACTTGTTTCTGGCAAACAAGGAATCCCTTGTTAATAATTTAGAAATTACAGAGGAACTCTGCACAAGCGACCACAAGTCAATTACCTTTAGCATTGAATGGATGTATGATAGTAGGGATAATTCAGTAACAGTCCCAGACTTTCACTTAGCAGATTATAATGGGCTTAGAGAACACTTATCAACTGTGGACTGGGGTAACGAAGAGAGCTATCAATATGACAGCTTTCATAACACTATACAGGTTGCCCAAAGAACATTTATCCCATATAAAGAAATTAGATCAAGTAGAAATGACCCAAAATGGATAAATAATAGGCTCAAATATCTTTTAGGGCAGAAGAAAGGAATTTATAGGCACATAAATAGAGGTGAGGGTCATCTTATAAATCAGTATACAGTGGACCCCCGAGTATCGTAATTAATCCATTCCAGGAGCTAGTACTTAACACGAAGTTTTCGAAATTCGAACCATTATTTCCCATAAGAAATAATGTAAATACAATTAATCCGTTCCACAAAAAAATATTCACCTACTAAATTAAAAACAAAAAATATATATATACATTTACTTACCTTTATTGAAGAGTTGCAGGCATCTGGAAGGTAGAGTTGCTGAAAGGGGCAGGAGTTGGAAGGGAATCCTCCAAAAGGACTTCAGGTGTCAAAGCCCTCTCTGGGGTTACTTCCTTCTTGGTCTTTTAATGCCACTAGGACCAGCTTGAGAGTTACTAGACCCCTGCCTGGTGAAGTAGCTGTCCAGAGTCCTCTGTTTCTGGCGACCCTTCAACACTTTCCTGAAGTGCGACATGGCTCTGTCACTGAAGTGGCTGCACAGAAGGCTCATTTCAGCTTGCTCAGGGTGGTGTCTTTCAACAAATGTCTGCAACTCATTCCACTTTGTACACATCTCCTTAAGCACTGAAGAGGGCACCTTCTTCTGTCTCTCATCCTCCTCCTTTGAAGCAATAACCTCAGCTGTGGTCTGTTGCTGTTCCATATGAAGCTCTTGCAGCTCTTCAGTTGTTAGCTCTACCCTGTGGGCCTCCACCAACTCTTCCACATCCTCACCACTCACCTCCAACCCCAGGTTGTTCCCCAATGCCACAATAGAGTCCACAACAGGCACAGGGTCGTCAGGGTCAAGGTCAGGGTCAGCCTCAAATCCTTCAAAATCCCTCTGTTGGACACAACCTGGCCACAATGGTCTCCAAGCAGAGTTCAAAGTCCTGGAAGTCACTCCCTCCCAAGCCTTACCTATAAGGCGTATGCATTGCACAATGTTGAAGTGATCTTTCCAGAACTCTCTTAGGGTCAACTCAGTGTCCGAGGTCACTTCAAAGCACTTTTCAAACAGTGCTTTGGTGTACAGTTTCTTGAAGTTGGAAATGACCTGCTGGTCCATGGGCTGGAGGAGAGGAGTGGTGTTAGGAGGTAAGAACTTCACTCTGATGAAATTAAACTTGTCAGACAAACACTCTTGCAAGTTGTGAGGGTGAGCAGGAGCATTGTCCAGTATCAGGAGGCACTTGAGTGGCAATTTCTTTTCAAAGAGGTATTTCTTCACAGTAGGGCCAAACACTCCAGTCACCCATTCCTTGAAAATCTCCGTAGTGACCCATGCCTTGGTGTTAGCCTTCCAATGCACACACAAATTATTCTTGTCAACACTGTGATTCTTGAAGGGTCTGGGATTTTCATAGTGATACACCAGTAAAGGCTTCACTTTAAAATCACCACTAGCATTAGAACAAAACATGAGAGTTAGCCTGTCTTTCATAGGCTTGTGTCCTGGCTGTGCCTTTTCCTCCTGAGTAATGTAGGTCCTGTTGGGCATTTTCTTCCAAAACAGGCCTGTTTCATCACAGTTAAACACTTGTTGGGGAGGAATTGTTCAGCCTCTACGAACCCCTGGAATTCCTGCACAAATTTTTCAGCTGCACGTTTGTCTGAGCTGGCTGCCTCACCATGCCTCACAACACTGTGTATGCCACTACGTTTCTTAAAACTGTCAAACCAGCCTTTGCTGGCTTTAAAATCACTTGCCTCACCACTGGTTGCTGGCATTGTCTTGACAAGATCTGCGTGCAACTTCCTTGCCTTTTCACAAATTATCGCCATGGAAACACTATCACCCGCTCTCTGTTTTTCATGGATCCACACCAACAACAACTTCTCAACCTCATCCACTGTTTTCAATCTATTTTTCGTTAACATATCAACCCCTTTTGCAACATTAGCTTCCTTGATCTCATTTCTCTTTGCCAGGATAGAGCCGATAGTAGAAGGGGTTTTGTTGTACATCCTGGCAAGATCACTCAGACGTACGCCACTCTCATATTTTTCTATAATCTCTTTCTTCAGTTCGATGGTGTTCCTCACTTTCTTTATCACAGGGGTGCCACTAGGAAGCTTCTTTGGACCCATGGTGACTTATTTCACAGTGACAATCACTAAATCACCAAAAAAAACACCAAATGTAGTGTGAATGTTTGAAAGAGCGCGCTAGGTAATGTTCTCTCAATGGTAAACAACGCTTCACTGGCGGCGTCCTGCGTCCCGCGCAGGCGCGGAGCAGGCGGACAGGTCTAATACGTTACGAAACACGAGCGGTTTTACGATTCTCGAAGTCATAAAAAGCTTACGAAACACGAAGTTTACGAAGTAAGAACCTTTCGAAACTCGGGGGTCCACTGTACAGTGGTCCCTCGGTTTTCGTGCATCTCCAAACTCGAACATTTATGTAAGTGTATTTTCGTAAGTGCTGTTGCACGTGTATTTTTGGGGGTCTAAAATAGACTAACCTACATGACATTATTTCTTAAGGAAGTAAATTCGTTCGGTAATGGCACTTGAGCAGCATTCTGGAACAAATTTTCGGCAAAAACCGAAGGACCACTGCACTGACATTAAGAGGGACATTAACCCTTAAACTGTCCACATGTAGATATACGTTCACACGCGAAAGTGACCGAATATTTTGAAAAAAAAATAGTTTTTTTTTTCTAAAAATGAAGAGCACATTTTTATAAATAGGATAGGCTAAAAAAAAAACATTTTAGGGCCAGTACTTACCGAGATATAAGCCCGCGAAGTTGGTGCTAAATGATGTGGTGTCGGCAACATGGAACACTGCCGCTTGCAGAAACAAGAAACATTTATCGTTTTTTTCCATTTTCTGTTGTTTTCATGCTATGATAATAATGTTTTGATGCAGATCTATTCATTTCATTGCCAATTCTTGTTTAGACACAAATGTTTGTTACTGAATTAGTAATCATACTGTCACAAACACACATGTTCACACTGATAAATAAATTTGTACACCTGGTTCAATCACTTACTATTGTTTACATATATATATACAGTAGAACGTCATTTAGCACGATAGTTACGTTCCTGAAAAAGTCGTGTTAGATAATTTCGTGTTAAATAATTAAAAGAACTAATGGGAAAATAGGGTTACGTTCCTGAGAGTCCACAAAAAGCCAAACAAGTTTTTTTTAGACCAACAGATCTTACAAAAATAAAAGTGAATATGTAATTGTAGTTCATTATCGTGATGTATTATGTTGTTTTTACTGCTTAAGACTACAAATGTAATAGAAATACAGTGGACCCTCGGTTAATGAATACCCCGGAAATCGTGCAATTATGTAAGTATAATTTTGTAAGTTCTTGTGGAAGTGTATTTTTGGGGGTCTGAAATAGACTAACCTACGTGAAATTTTTCCTTAAGGGAGTAAATTCGTTCGGTAATGGCACTTGAGCAGACTTCAGGAGTGAAGTTTTTACGAAACTCGGGGGTCCACTGTAATAGTATTTACCTTAAATTGTGGGTGCTGGTGTTTGTGGATGATTGTGAAGAGAGTGGAGAGTTATGCTGTGGCCCTACTGGGCTGAGGTGGATAGTAGAAGTTCTTGAACTGAAGTCGATGGTTGAACTGAGTGTCTAACTTTAAGTCAGTCAAGCCATTCAGTAAGTCAGTCAAGCCATTCAGTAAGTCAGTCAAGCCATTCAGTAAGTCAGTCAAGCCATTCAGTAAGTCAGTCAAGCCATTCAGTAAGTCAAGCCATTCAGTAAGTCAGTCAAGCCATTCAGTAAGTCAGTCAAGCCATTCAGTAAGTCAGTCAAGCCATTCAGTAAGTCAGTCAAGCCTTTCAGTAAGTCAGTCAAGCCATTCAGTAAGTCAGTCAAGTCATTCAGTAAGTCAGTCAAGTCATTCAGTAAGTCAGTCAAGTCATTCAGTAAGTCAGTCAAGTCATTCAGTAGGTCAGTCAAGTCATTCAGTAAGTCAGTCAAGTCATTCAATAAGTCAGTCAAGTCATTCAATAAGTCAGTCAAGTCATTCAGTAAGTCAGTCAAGTCATTCAGTAAGTCAGTCTAGTCATTCAGTAAGTCATTCAGTAAGTCAGTCAAGTCATTCAGTAAGTCAGTCAAGTCATTCAGTAAGTCAGTCAAGTCATTCAGTAAGTCAGTCAAGTCATTCAGTAAGTCAGTCAAGTCATTCAGTAAGTCAGTCAAGTCATTCAGTAAGTCAGTCAAGTCATTCAGTAAGTCAGTCAAGTCATTCAGTAAGTCAGTCAAGTCATTCAGTAGGTCAGTCAAGTCATTCAGTAAGTCAGTCAAGTCATTCAGTAAGTCAGTCAAGTCATTCAGTAAGTCAGTCAAGTCATTCAGTAAGTCAGTCAAGTCATTCAGTAAGTCAGTCAAGTCATTCAGTCAAGTCATTCAGTCAGTCAGTCAAGTCATTCAGTCAGTCAATCAAGTCATTCAGTCAAGTCATTCAGTCAAGTCATTCAGTCAGTAAAGTCATTCAGTCAGTCAAGTTAGTCAGTCAGTCAAGTTATTCAGTCAGTCAAGTCATTCAGTCAGTCATGTTAGTCAGTCAGTCAGTCATTCAGTCAGTCAAGTCAGTTAGTCAGTCACACAAACTTATGTTTACATCTTTTTATGTGTACAAAGTAACACTTCATTACGGCCACGGGTTATGTCTTGTCTAATATCTTTGTTTTCTTCGTTAATTCAAGATCAAAACACAATTCACTCTTATTTTATTTTTCACAAACACAGCTGGCTTGTAGCCAGGACTTCTTGACGCGTATGAAATACGTACGAATGCTGGGATGGTGGGGTCCGTGGTGGGTGGGTTAGGCGGGTGGTGTCTGCTGAACCACAACAACAGTAGTAGTAACAAGACTGCTTGTGAGAATGGATATTTGTTTTTCCTTCCCACAAACTGTAAGTAAGTTTATTCAGGTATACACAGATACAGTTACGAAGATTATCATACATAGCAGCATATGTGTAGAGAACCTAGGATAACCCAAAAAAGTCAGAGTGACAGTATTTCCATTGACTGACTTGGGTTATCCTAGGTTCTCTACACACATGCTGCTATGTATGATAATGTATGTAACTGTACTCACCTAATTGTGGTTGCAGGGGTCGAGACTCAGCTCCTGGCCCTGTGTATCTGAATAAACTTAGTTTGCAGGAAGGAAAAACAACAAATTCCCTTTTCCTCAAAGCATGAGGATTCCTAGGCAGTAAATAACCATGCGCTCAAAATTTTTCCCCTCCTGCCGAACCGTGTAATATCATCTTTACGTCGTGTAAGATGATAATGTGTCGCAAATCTTAAATCGTGCAATACCGGTAACGTGCAACATAATCTCGTGCTAAATGACGTTCTACTGTATACAAGGTATTTACAGGTCCTATTTATGTTTCTAGAATTCCACCACTGTATGATACTCGAAGAAGCATGGATTCATACAGAGTGCCACTCCACATTGCTGACACATGAATCGTGTGTCTTTTCGCACTTGGGGTCGCTGTGTACTGTAAGCACACACAACACACTTTTTCTGAGAGTACTTGTTCTTTGGAGTAGATGGTAATGGTATCAGGCAGTGACAGTTAGGGATTATTCGGTTGGGCACTTCCCCCTCGGGTTGTGGAGTGACAGGTCGCTGTGGAGTGGCAGGTATAGGTGTGGTACCATACTTTCTCCCTATCTGCTTGATGACATTTAGGGTGAATTCTGCATATCGTTGTCGCTTCCCAGTCTTTATTTCATACATGTTGAAGGCATTGAGCATTGCAATGTCCACAAGGTGGAAAAACACTTTTATATACCACTTGCGACTCCTACGCACACAGTCAACAAAGCCTATCATCATGTCACACTTGTCGACTAGTCGCATATTGTTTGTATAGTCGATGACAACAGCTGGCTTTTCAACAGGTTGATTGTTGAGCCTGCTCAGTGTGTCTGTACCATTTCGTTTCTGTGGATGGTTGACAGCAATGTCACGTCCCTTTTGTCATGCCATGACAGTGCCATGATGTCATTGGCATGAAACGCCTGCACTACACTTCCTCCAGTGAACTTTGGCATGTGTTTTCTATTTCTTCTCACTGTTCCACATATATCAGTATTGTTCACACGTAGGAAATCAGCAAGCATAGGGCTTGTGTACCAGTTGTCTGTGAACAATGTATGGCCCTTGCCAAGGTATGGCAGCATCATCTTGCGAACATCACCAGAAATGCCCAACATGCGCCTGGTATCATCAAGTGTATTTTTACCTGTGTAGATAATGACATCCAACACAAGACCAGTCTCACAGTCACACATAACAAACAGTTTTATACCAAAGCGATTACGTTTGCTTGGTATATATTGTTTGAATGACAGTCGTCCCTTGAACAGAATCAAGGACGCGTCAACAACAATGTTCTTGAATGGATAAAAGTAGGCACTGAATTTTGGCTTGAGATACATAAACAATTCCCGGATTTTGTAGAGGAGGTCATTTCGGTTTGGTGTATTCCTATCTGAGAAGTGCAACATTCTCAGCAACAGAAGGAATCTGTTGCAGGGAAGGTCACTGAAGACTGGAGTGCTAATGAAGTGGTCTGTGGACCAGTAGTTTGCTATATTGTTCTTATATGTGTGTGGCATAAGCATGACAGTGCCAAGGAATAAATACATTTCAGCCACAGTTGTATCTTTCCACCTGCGCAGCCGTGACGATTCTGAAAAATCTGCATGGTCCATTGTATACTGGTAGTACAGGTTGGTCTGAGTAACAATCAGGTTCATTATTGGCTCATCAAAGTATAGTTGAAAATAGTCTAACTCTGTAGACTCATTTGTGATGGGACAGTGTGGCATGATGCCACTTCCACTGCCATCAAAATTGAAAGGATGTGGCACGAATGGTGTATGTTCAGTCCACTTCCATTCACGATCAGATGGTGCAGGGTGGACCTGTGGCATGGGACGTGGGGGAGCAGGAGGGACGGGAGTGGGGCCAGCACATGATTGAGAGGGTGCCTCGTGGTCCTTTGTCTGTCCACACACCGCGCCACGAGGTCCAGGCACCATGCCATCCACCACCTCTTCCTCCATCCCAGCATACTCTCCTTCATTATCACTTTCACTATCAGTGGCTGGGGTTTTGGATCGTGAACTGCCACGACCCTTGCCTCTGACGGCATATGGCACACTGCCTGAACGTAGGTAATGACGCCCATAAGTACGTTTCACTGGGGAATAATGATAATCACTGTCACTCGACGAATCGTCTATGGGCATAAAATCGATTTCATCATCGTCACTTATATCACCTTCACTATCGTCACTATCATAACACATGGAAAATGATAATTTCCACTTGCTGAGCTGCCTTTGGGTAGTAATACTAGCAACCCCAGAGGTGCTGGGCTGAGGGTCTGTGGCCACACTGGCCACACCAGATGTGCTGGGCTGAGGGTCTGGTATGGCCACACTGTCCACACTGGCCACACTGGCCACCATAGAGGTGATGGGCTGAGGGTCATCTGGGTTATCATCAATAGTTTCACTAATTCCTTGATTATTAGTAGCTATATCACTGTCAAAGCCACTAAGCTCACGTTCTCTATCACTTTCCGAGAATAGTAGAGTGTTAATACGACGAGGCGTGATTCACGACGAGGCGTGAGTGAATCACGGGGGTGTGCCATGATGTTGACCCAAGATGGAGCTGAAACTAACTGGGGCTACCATGCGGTACCCTGGCGTCCCCGATTTTTTTCATACTGCGCACACTGAGGGCGCAGACCCATTCTCTCATGTCTAGGCGACTCAGGCCTATCGTGCTAAATTTGAATGAATGTAAAATAAAACGTAGATATACGTTCGGTCACTTTCGCGAGTGAACGTATATCTACGTGTGGACAGTTTAAGGGTTAAAAAGGGTATAAGAAAAGCTAAACGGGACTATGAAATTAAAGTTGCTAGGGATTCAAAAACTAATCCAAGTTTTTTCCAGGTTTATAGAACAAAAGATAGGTCCCCTTAAAAATAACTGGGCATCTTACTGACAAGGAGAATAAAATGTGCTCTATTTTTAATAATTATTTTTTCTCGGTTTTCACACAAGAAGACACTACTAATATCCCAGTAATTAATTTTTATAGTGTCCCTGAAGAAGATAAGTTATGTAATATCACAGTCACTAGTGAAATGGTTATGAAACAAAATAAATCGCCGGGTTCTGATGAGCTTTTTGCAAGGGTTCTTAAGGAATGCAAAATGGAACTCTGTGAACCAATATCTAACATTTTTAATTTATCTCTTCAAACAGGTGTAGTGTCTGATATGTGGAAGATGGCTAATGTAATTCCTATTTTTAAAGCAGGGGACAAGTCACTACCGTCAAATTACCGCCCAATAAGCCTGACCTCAATTGTAGGCAAATTACTAGAGTCAATTATAGCTGATATTATTAGAAGCCATCTAGATAACCATAATTTGATTAATGATACTCAGCATGGATTCACAAGGGGCCGTTCCTGCCTATCTAATTTATTAATCTTTAGTAAAGTTTTTGAGGCTGTTGATCACGATAAAGAATTCGATATTGTTTATTTAGATTTTAGTAAGGCTTTTGATAGAGTACTGCACCAGAGACTGTTAAAGAAAGTGGCAGCTCATGGCATTGGGGGAAAAGTGCTGTCATGGATCAAGTCATGGCTCACTAATAGGAAGCAGAGAGTGTGCAAAAATGGGGTTAAATACGTGTGGGGATCTGTAACACGTGGAGTTCCACAGGGATCAGTCTTAGGCCCGTTGTTGTTTATAATATATATCAATGACCTTGATGAGGGAATTACTAGTGATATGAGCAAATTCACTGATGACACGAAGATAGGTAGGATAATTGATTCTAACGTAGATGTCGGGGAACTTCAGGAGGATTTAGACAAACTCAATTCCTGGTCAGAAAAGTGGCAGATGCAGTTCAATGTAGATAAATGCAAGGTTCTGAAGCTCGGGAGTGTCCATAACCCAAGCACTTATAAGTTAAATAACGTAGAACTTAGCCATACAGATTGCGAAAAGGACTTGGGGGTTATGGTAAGCAGCAACCTTAAACCAAGACAGCAATGCCTAAGCGTACGTAATAAGGCAAACAGATTACAGGTATCCCTCAACATTCGCGAGGGTTAGGGGATCAAGAGCCTCGTGAATGTTGAAAAATCGCGAATGTTTGGTGCCCCAATATATTGTAGGGAAATATAATACAATACTGCTTCCTTAACCTATTGAACCATGAACAATCATAAAACACATATAAACATCATAAAATAATCACATCTAGGCCTACCAGCCTTGTTCTGCTTGATTTGAGGGTGCTAGAATTTATGCGTACTGTACTAGTACGTCAAACGCCCTGGTGCGTAGGACATACTAGTACGTCAAAAACCCTGAAAGGGTTAAGCCTCCCTCGCCGTTTTGCATATGCCAACAAGACTCTTCAAAACCTAATTAAAAGTGATTTTTAAATGTTCATTTATTCATTTCATTAGTCATTTTATTTAGTTAAGTTTTAAAAAATGTATTTTTGTTAATATTTTTGGGTGTCTGAAATGGATTAATTGTATTTACATTAATTCTTATGGGAAATATTATATCAGTTATTGGCCATTTCGCTTTTAGGCCGACCTTCTGGAACGGATTACGGCCGCTAACTGGGAGTCCACTGTATGTATAAAGCAATTGCACACAGTTAGGACTTAACCCTTTCGGGGTCGGTGCCGTACTAGTACGTGCCAGGGTCGGTGCTGTACTAGTACAGTGGACCCCCGAGTTTCGTAAGGTTCTTACTTCGTAAACATCGTGTTTCGTAAGCTTTTTACGACTTCGAGAATCGTAAAACCGCTCGTGTTTCGTAACGTATTAGACCTGTCCGCCTGCTCCGCGCCTGCGCGGGACGCAGGACGCCGCCAGTGAAGCGTTGTTTACCATTGAGAGAACATTACCTAGCGCGCTCTTTCAAACATTCACACTACATTTGGTGTTTTTTTGGTGATTTAGTGATTGTCACTGTGAAATAAGTCACCATGGGTCCAAAGAAGCTTCCTAGTGGCACCCCTGTGGTAGCATTCATGGAGGGAGTGCAGCATTCATGCAGGGAGTGTAGCATTCATGCAGAGTGTAGCAGGCATGCAGGGAGTTTAGCATTCATGCAGGAGTTTAGCATTCATGCAGGGAGTGTAGCAGCCATGCAGGGAGTGTAGCAGGCATGCAGGGAGTGTAGCATTCATGCAGGGAGTGTAGCATTCATGCAGGGAGTGTAGCAGGCATGCAGGGAGTATAGCAGGCATGCAGGGAGTGTAGCATTCATGCAGGGAGTGTAGCATTCATGCAGGGAGTGTAGCATTCATGCAGGGAGTGTAGCATTCATGCAGGGAGTGTAGCATTCATGCAGGGAGTGTAGCAGGCATGCAGGGAGAGTAGCAGGCATGCAGGGAGTGTAGCAGGCATGCAGGGAGTGTAGCAGGCATGCAGGGAGTTGGGATTTCCCTTCGCAGAGGCTGAAGAATTCCTCCCCCAACAAGTGTTTAATTATGATGAAACAGGCCTGTTTTGGAAGAAAATGCCCAAGAGGACCTTCATTACTCATTACCCTATACTCCAGATGCCTGCAACTCTTCAATAAAGGTAAGTAAATGTATATATATATATTGTTTTTAATTATTTTATATGTGAATATTTTTTTGTGGAACGGATTAATTGTATTTACATTATTTCTTATGGGAAATAATGGTTCGAATTTCGAAAACTTCGTGTTAAGTACTAGCTCCTGGAACGGATTAATTACGATACTCGGGGGTCCACTGTACGTGTAAATTCTAGCGGCCTCAAATTAAGCGGAAACCGGCTGGTAGGCCTACATATGAAAGAATGGGTCTGTGTGGTCAGTGTGTGCAGTACAGTGGTACCCCGTGTTACGATGCTATCATCTTACGTTATTTTCGATAACCGATATTTATAACGTAAAAAATTTGATTGTGATTTACGATGTTTGCTTCGTGTAACGACATTCGTACCGGAAGTGTCCGCTTGGCGCCCAGCTGAGCGCGCACTCCAGGGAGCGTCAGTGTGCTATTGTTTACAAGTGAGAGCGACCACCCACCCACACCCACGCATTCATACCAGTATATTGTCATTATTCCACTGTTTTTAGTGCTTGCAACTGCTAAATAAGCCACCATGGGCCCCAAGAAAGCTCCTAGTGCCAAGCCTGTGGTAAAGAATGTGCAGGGAGTGAAGCATTCATGCAGGGAGTGTAGCATTTATGCAGGGAGTGTAGCATTTATGCAGGGAGTGTAGCAGGCATGCAGGGAGTGTAGCAAAGATGCAGAGAGTGTAGCAGGGATGCAGGGAGTGTAGCAAGGATGCAGGGAGTGTAGCAGGCATGCAGGGAGTGTAGCAAAGATGCAGGGAGTGTAGCAGGCATGCAGGGAGTGTAGCAGGGATGCAGGGAGTGTAGCAAGGATGCAGGGAGTGTAGCAGGCATGCAGGGAGTGTAGCAGGCATGCAGGGAGTGTAGCAGGCATGCAGGAGTGTAGCAAAGATGCAGGAGTGTAGCAGGGATGCAGGGAGTGTAGCAGGGATGCAGGGAGTGTAGCAAGGATGCAGGGAGTTAGCAGGCATGCAGGGAGTGTAGCAGGCATGCAGGGAGTGTAGCAGGCATGCAGGAGTATAGCAAAGATGCAGGAGTGTAGCAGGGATGCAGGGAGTGTAGCAGGGATGCAGGGAGTGTAGCAAGGATGTAGGGAGTGTAGCAGGGATGCAGGGAGTGTAGCAAGGATGCAGGGAGTGTAGCAAGGATGCAGGGAGTGTAGCAAGGATGCAGGGAGTGTAGCAAGGATGCAGGGAGTGTAGCAAGGATGCAGGGAGTGTAGTAGGCATGCAGGGAGTGTAGCATTCATGCAGGGAGTGTAGCATTCATGCAGGGAGTGTAGCATTCAAAGAAAAGGCCAGTAACCCCAGAAAAGAACTTGGTACCTGCAGTGTTAATGGAAGGATTCCCCTTCAAACACTGCATACTACTCCACCTTCTCCCCTCCTCCGTCCTCCACACATCAACAACTCTTCAATAAATGTAAGTGACATGTTATTGTTCAATATTTACATGTGTATTTAGGTATTATTCATTAAATTCTGTATTATTTAATGTCAAAAAGTTCTAAAAAATATTTTATTTAACTACTTTTGGAAGTCTTGGACGGATTAAATTTATTTCCATTATTTCTTATGGGGAAAATTGATTCGTGTAACGATTGTTTCGCCTTAAAATATGCCCTCTCTGACGGATTAATATCGTAAGTCGGGGTACCACTGTATAAAAAAAAATCCTGCAGCACACACTGCACATTGAGGAAAAAAAACTGACCATATTTTTCTTTTAAAACAGCGACTTTGCAGTCTATTTTCATATAGTACGTATTTATTGATGTATTCTCGTTTTCTTGGTCTCAATTGTTAGAATGGAAGATATATTACAGAAATAGAGATAATTTTGAGTGGTTTTACGATGACAAGTATCTTGAAATTGAGGTCAAAGTAGCAAAAAATGTTCGATTTTTGCCGATGTTCAAGAGTAAACAAATCATGCCACGCGTCCAATACACGTCAACTGGTGAGTCTGATATTCTTTCACAAGTGTGGTGATATTATTTATACTGTTTTTACAATGATGCAGTTGTATACATAACAGTAAATCTTCTATTTTTTGTGAAAATAAAAATTCAAAATGGAAAGCAAAAGTAATGTAAGAAGGGCCTTGAGACGTGACTAATGAACAGAGAAGATGTTATTTTAGTGCCAGGAATGTCTGCCTTGTTTATTCTGGACCCCATTTTGAAATTGGCATCGTTTGAAATTTGTGTGAAATTGGCCAAATTGCCAATTTCTGACCACTTTTTTGGGTAGTTGAAATTGGTAAATGGGCGGTTTCTTGTACTCAATCGATAGAAGAAATGGAGTTCTAGCGAAATAGCTATGATATTAGTAGACTGGAACATTGGAAATGGCCAAAAAATATTGCTCAAATTGGGTGAAATTTCCGATGCGTAAATATCGTTGAGACCGATAAATTCGCAAGAGCATAATTCCATAAGTTTTCCATCAAATTTCATGCTTTTGGTGTCGTTATGATCGGAAAAAGATTATCATTTCATAAGATTTTTTTTTTTTTTTCCAAAAAATTTTCGACCCTGATAACGAGTTTGGGAGAGGGCCTTTATATTAGCACTGGTGCTAATATAAAGAGCTCACAAAAGGCAGTAAAACGTATAAATATCAAGGATCTATTTAAGAAATGAAGGAATGAATATACAAA
>WNWK01044284.1:0-15158 GCA_009830355.1 Cherax destructor | reverse complement strand
CCCCTTTAATTCCATGGACAATTTTTTTGTTCACAGTTTTCAAAACAATTTTTATCAATTCTATGTTCACCTCCCCTTCATAGACCCATCTGCAATCCCACCCAAAATCTGAATACTTCACCCCCCATACTTTCCCCTTTCACTAACCAATTTTCTACCTAATCTTTTGACCTCACCCTTCTTTTTCCTATTTCATTTAATTTTCTTTTTTACATCCTTAAAATTCCCCCACCATTTTAAACTTTCAAATTTCCCAAAAGAATGTATAAAAAAGAACTGTAAAAACTCCCACTTTGTATTTGATTCTTTGTTTTTAACCCAACCTTTTTGAAGACTTTCGCATTCACTTTTAACCCCATCTATAATATATTGAACCACGGTGACATCACACACACACACACACACATATATATATATATATATATATATATATATATATATATATATATATATATATAATATATATATATATATTTATTTATATATATTTAAAAAATACCATTTTAATTTTTATGAGAATAGGTGGGTTAGTTTAAGAGAAAATTACTTCCCGGAAAAGTAGGTCTTAGACGGGATTTTAATGTCACCAGGGTTTTTTTAATTTTTTTTAAAATGGGGTTGTAAAAGAAGTAAATGCTGGTTGGGGAGAGGGTGGGATTAAATTATAGGGAATTAAATAAAAATCGGGTTGACAAAGTTATTTTTTTGATATACTGTGGTTTGGGAGATTCTAAAGAAAAGTTGCAAAGGTTAGTGGACGAGTTTGGGAGGGTTTGTAAAGGTAGAAAGTTGAAAGTAAACATAGATAAGAGTAATATGATGAGGGTATCAAACAATTTAGATAAAGAAAATTGGATATCACATTTAGGAGGGAGTACGGAAGAAGTGAATGTTTAGATATTTGGGAGTTGACTTGTCAGCAGATGGGTTTATGAAGGATGATGTTAACCATAGAATTGATGAAGGAAAAAAAGGTGAGTGGTGCGTTGAGGTATCTGTGGAGACAAAAACGTTGTCCATGGAGGCAAAGAAGGGAATGTACGAAAGTATAATGGTACCAACACTTCTTATATGGGTGTGAAGCATGGGTTGTAAATGCTGCAGCGAAAGGAGGCTGGAGGCAGTGGAGATGTCTTGTCTAAGGGCAATGTGTGGTGTAAATTATGCAGAAAATTGGAATGTGGAAATTAGGAGAAGGTGTGGAGTTACTAAAAGTACTAGTCAGAGGGCTGAAGAGGGTTTTGAGGTGGTTTGGTCATTTAGAGAGAATGGATCAAAGTAGAATGATTTGGGAGAGCTTATAAATCTGTAGGGAAGGTCGTCCTCGAAAAGGTTTGAGGGAGGGGGAAAGGAGGTTTTGTGGGCGAGGGCTTGGATTTCCCAGCAATCATGCGTGAGCGTGTTAGATAGGAGTGAATGGAGACGAATGGTTTTTGGGATCAGATGAGCTGTTGGAGGTGAGCATGTAATATTTTGTGAAGGGATTCAGGGAAACCGGTTAGCTGGACTTGAGTCCTGGAAATGGGAAGTACAATTGGGATTTAGGATATTGGCAGTTTGAAAGGACTTCTAAACTGTCGTATCTGAGCGCCTCTGCAAAGACAGTGATTATGTATGAGTGAGGTGAAAGTGTTGAATGATGATGAAAGTATTTTCTTTCTGTTTGGGTTTTCCTTTCTTTGTATATATAACATAGCCACAAAACTCAGATATCCCAGGGATTTTGTGGAGAAGGCATTAATGTCAGCAAGAAAGACTTTCTACACGACTGAACCTAAGAAAATGATGGCCAGGAAAAATGTACTAGTTTTACCATACAATGAGAACCTGGTTTGCCTACGTGAGGCATTAAAAAAGATCAATATAAACCTTGCTTTCAAAAACACAGGAACAGTGAAACAAAGACTGATTAAAAACACACCCTCCAACACACCCTCCAACACACCCTTCAACACACCCTTCAACACACCCTCCAACGAAGTTGGTGGGGTTTACAAGGTCCCATGTACTCAGTGTCCTCTCTCATATATAGGTCAAACAGGTAAAATTCTGGAAACCAGAATAGCCCAACATAAATACTCAGTCAGGACAAGGCAGGAGTCGAACGCTATCTTTAACCACTTTAGTTCCTGTAATCACCCACCAGGGTGGCCAGATTATTGTACCAAACAGTTCTGTCATAGAAAGAAACATAATTGAATCTTCTCTCTTGAAACATGACAAGAATACCGTATATAACTCAAATTATGTTTCGATAGCTATTTAGTAGAGTCTATTGTACAAAACCTAAACAACAACGTTATACAGAATCACATAATTGCTCATTATGGGGGTGGCTTCATGATGTTTTGGTGACGCTCGGCCAGTGTCTACGCACCAAAAAACATCATGATACGTCAGTCTGTGTACGGTTATATAACGCATTTAGCTGTGATTGTACCATACACTGACGGCTACACAAGATCACCTGATAACATAGGGGGTAGGGAAGAATATTAGAATAGAAATCTAGATCATAGAAGTATTATAGGAAGTATCCCAATAAGCATATTAATCGATACTGAGAAGAATAGTAGACAATATTTAGGAAAATATAAAGGGATACCCCATGAGACTGAAAGTACCCAGAACAGGGCATTCAAACGGACAAAGAGCACATTCATTCCCGTTCTTTTATTAATTAAAAAGGTTACACAGAATAATAGCAATCCATATATATAATATCCACTGAGAAACGTACTTTCTCAAGTCACATGACCTGTTCTAAACGACTGGAAAAAACTTGGGGCGGATCACCATAGCTTCTAATTTCATATTTCTTGACTTCTCTAAACCCTCTTACCCCATATGGGGGATGGTGGTTGTGCCTGGTGTAACACCAGCCGCTGGCCATTCTAAGACAGCCAGGACCAGGAACTACACCTGCACTGCGCTATTCTGAGAAAAATTTCCCTCACTCCTTCAGTTGCAGCCTTGCAACATTGCATAGCTCCTGTGATGCACTGAAAAGTGCAAAGTACTTGTGTTTTCTGTCAATGTAATCTGTCTATTAATTTATATATATATATATATATATATATATATATATATATATATATATATATATATATATATATATATATATATATATATATATATATATATATATATATATATATATATATATATAGGGGTGGCAGGAGAAGAAAATATTCAAACAGCTCTGGGGAGAACCTCGAGTTTTCCCTGAGGTACGTTTATTGTCTTCTCTGAGGATGTGGGTCCCCAATAAAGTTCTAGAGGTGGTACCTCCCAATATTTTATTATTATTATTATTATTATATATATATATATATATATATATATATATATATATATATATATATATATATATAATATATAATATATATATATATAATATATTATATATTATATATATATATATATATATATATATATATATATATATATATATATATATATATATATATATATATATATATATATTCACACCTCATGTACTGTATATGCCATCTTTATATCAACAATGTATCTCCTAAATCTTTTGTACCATATTATGTAATAAAATATACCTATTGGTAAAAAAAGAATGAAAGAGAATATTCAAATGGCTTCAGGAAGAAATCCAAATATTCTTCCTTGAAGCCTTTTTGTCCACTTCTCCGATGCTAGGGTCCCACAATTTGCACCCGAGGTGGACCCCATCATATATATATATATATATATATATATATATATATATATATATATATATATATATATATATATATATATATATATATATATTAACACATCGGCCGATTCCCACCAAGGCAGGGTGGCTCGAAAAGAAAAACTTTCGTCATCATTCACTCCATCACTGTCTTGCCAGAGGGGTGCTTTACACTACAGTTATAAAACTGCAACATTAACACCCTCCTTCAGAGTGCAGACACTGTACTTCCCATCTCCAGGACTCAAGTCCGGCCTGCCGAGTTTCCTGAATCCCTTCATAAATGTTACTTTGCTCACACTCCAACAGCACGTCAAGTATTAAAACCATTTGTCTCCATTCACTCATATCAAATACGCACACGCATGCTTGCTGGAAATCCAAGCCCCTCGCACACAAAACCTTTTACCCTCCTCCAACCTTTCCTAGGCCGACCCCTACCCGCCTTCCTCTACTACAGATTTATACACTCGAGGTCATTCTGTTTCGTTCCATTCTCTCTACATGACCGAACCACCTCAACAACCCCTCCTCAGCTCTCTGGATAATAGTTTTGGTAATCCGCACCTCCTCCTAATTTCCAAACTCCAAATTCTCTGCATTATATTCACACCACACATTGACCTCAGACATGACATCTCCACTGCCTCCAGCCTTCTCCTCGTTGCGACATTCATCACCCATGCTTCACACCCATATAAGAGTGTTGGTATAACTATACTCTCATACATTCCCCTCTTAACTTCCATGGACAAAGTTCTTTGTCTCCACAGACTCCGAAGTGCACCACTCACCCTTTTCCCCTCATCAATTCTATGATTCACCTCATCCTTCATAGACCCATCAGCTGACATGTCCACTCCCAAATATCTGAATACATTCACCTCCTCCATACTCTCTCCCTCCAATCTGATATTCAATCTTTTGTCACCTAATCTTTTTGTTATCCTCATCACCTTACTCTTTCCTATATTCACTTTCAATTTTCTTCTTTTACATACTTACCAAATTCATCCACCAACCTCTGCAACTTCTCTTCATAATCTCCCAAAAGCACAGTGTCATCAGCAAAAAGCAACTGTGACAACTCCCACTTTGTATTTGATTCTTGTTCTTTTAACCCCACACCTCTTGCCAAGACCCTCGCATTCACTCCTCTTACAACCCCATCTATAAATATATTGAACAACCACGGTGACATCACACATCCTTGTCTAAGGCCTACTTTTACCGAGAAATAATCTCCCTCTCTCCTACACACTCTAACCTGAGCCTCACTATCCTCATAAAAGCTCTTCACTGCTTTCAGTAACCTACCTCCTATTCGATACACCTGCAACATCTGACACATTGCCCCCCTATCCACCCTATCATACGCCTTTTCCAAATCCATAAATGCTACAAAAACCTCTTTACCCTTATCCAAATACTGTTCACCTATATGTTTTACTGCAAACACTTGGTCTACACACCCCCTACCTTTCCTAAAGCCACCTTGTTCATCTGCTATTCTGCTCTTCGTCTTACTCTTAATTCTTTCAATAATAACTCTACCATACACTTTACCTGGTATACTCAACAGACTTATTCCCCTATAATTTTTGCACTCTCTTTTGTCCTCTTTGACTTTATACAAAGGAACAATACACGCTCTCTGCCAATCCCTAGGTACCTTACCCTCTTCCATACATGTATTAAATAATAGCACCAACCACTCCAAAACTATACCTCCGCCTGCTTTTAACATTTCTATCTTTATCCCATCAATCCCAGCTGCCTTACCCCTTTCATTCTACCCACTGCCTCACGAACTTCCCCACACTCACAACTGGCTCTTCCACACTCCTACAAGATGTTATTCCTCCTGCCCTATACACGAAATCACAGCTTCCCTGTCTTCATCAACATTTAACAACTCCTCAAAATATTCCCTCCATCTTCCCAATACTTCTAACTCTCCATTTAATAATTCTCCTCTCCTATTTTTAACTGTCAAATCCATTTGTTCCTAGGCTTCCTCAACTTATTAATCTCACTCCAAAACTTTTTCTTATTTTCAACAAAATTTGTTGATAACATCTCACCCATTCTCTCATTTGCTCTCTTTTTACATTGCTTGACCACTCTCTTAACCTATCTTTTTTTCTTCATATACTCTTCCCTCCTTGCATCACTTCTACTTTGTAAAAACCTCTCATATGCTAACTTTGTCTCCCTTACTACTCTCTTTACATCATCATTCCACCAATCGCTCTTCTTCCCTCCCGCACCCACTTTCCTGTAACCACAAACTTCTGCTGAACACTCTAACACTACATTCTTTAACCTACTCCATACATCTTCGACCCCATTGCCTACACTCTCACTAGCCCATCTATCCTCCAATAGTTGTTTATATCTTACCCTAACTGCCTCCTCTTTTAGTTTATAAACCTTCACCTCTCTCTTACTGCTTCTATTTTCCTTGTATCCCATCTACCTTTTACTCCCACTTTAGCTATAACTAAAAAGTGATCTGATATATCTGTAGCCCCTCTATAAACATGTACATCCTGAAGTCTACTCAACAGTCTTTTATCTACCAATACATAGTCCAACAAACTACTGTCATTACGTCCTACATCATATCTTGTATACTTATTTATCCTCTTTTTCTTAAAATATGTATTACCTATAACTAAACCCCTTTCTATACAAAGTTCAATCAAAGGGCTCCCATTATCATTTACACCTGGCACCCCAAACTTACCTACCACAACCTCTCTACATGTTTCTTCTACTTAAGCATTTAGGTCCCCTACTACAATTACTCTCTCACTTGGTTCAAAGGTTCCTATACATTCGCTTAACGTCTCCCAAAATCTCTCTCCTCTACACTCCTCTCTTCTCCAGGTGCATACACGCTTATTATAACCCACTTTTCGCATCCGACCCTTATTTTAATCCACATAATCCTTGAATTTACACATTTATATTCCCTCTTCTCCTTCCATAACTGGTCCTTCAACATTATTGCTACCCCTTCCTTAGCTCTAACTCTCTCAGATATATATATATATATATATATATATATATATATATCTTCAGGATGTACATGTTTATAGAGGGGCCACAGATATATCAGATCACTTTTTAGTTATAGCTACAGTGGGAGTAAAAGGTAGATGGGATACAAGGAAAATAGAAGCAGTAAGTAAGAGAGAGGTGAAGGTTTATAAACTAAAAGAGGAGCAGTTAGGGTAAGATATAAACAACTATTGGAGGATAGATGGGCTAGTGAGTGTAGGCAATGGGGTCGAAATGTATGGGGTAGATTTAAAATGTAGTTAAAGTGTTCAGCAGAAGTTTGTGGTTACAGGCAGTGGGTGCGGGAGGGAGAGGAGCGATTGGTGGAATGATGATGTAAAAGGTGAAGGGAAAAAGTTAGCATATGAAGGTTTTACAAAGTAAGAAGTGATGCAAGGGGGGAAGAGTATATGGAGAGAAAAAGAGGTTAAAGAGTGGTGAAGCAATGTAAAAGAGAGCAGATGAGAAGTGGTGAGATGTTATCAGCAAATTTTGTTGAAAATAAGAAAAGTTTTGGAATGAGATTAATAAGTTGAGGAAGCCTAAGAACAAATGGATTTGACAGTTAAAAATAGGGGAGGAGAGTTATTAAATGGAGAGTTAGAGGTATCGGGAAGATGGAAGAATATTTTGAGGAGTTGTTAAATGTTGATGAAGACAGGGAAGCTGTGATTTCTGTGTAGGGCAGGAGGAATAACATCTTGTAGGAGTGGAAGAGCCAGTTGTGGGTGTAGGGAAGTTCTGAGGCAGTGGGTAGAATGAAAGGGGTAAGGCAGCTGGGATTGATGGGACAAAAGATAGAAATGTTAAAAGCAGGTGGGGATATAATTTTAGGTGGTTGGTGCTATTATTTAATAAATGTGGAAGAGGGTAAGGTACCAGGATTGGCAGAGAGCGTGTATTGTTCCCCTTTTTATAAAGGCAAAGGGGACAAAGAGTGCAAAAATTATAGGGGAATAAGTCTGTTGAGTGTACCTGGTAAGTGTATGGTAGAGTTATTATTGAAAGAATTAAGAGTAAAACGGAAAGCAGGATAGCAGATGAACAAGGGGCTTTAGGAAAGGTAGAGTGTGTAGACAAGTGTTTACAGTGAAACATATAGGTGAACATATTTGGATAAGGGTAAAGATGTTTTGTGCATTTATGGATTTGGAAAAGGCGTATGATAGGGTAGATAGGGGGCAATGTGGGATGTTTTCAGGTTTTATGGAATAGGAGGAAGGTTACTGAAAGCAGTGAAGAGTTTTTATGAGGATAGTGAGGCTCAGGTTAGAGTGTGTAGGAGGGAAGGGACTTTCCCAGTAAAAGTGGGCCTTAGACAAGGATGTGTGATGTCACCGTGGTTGTTCAATATATTTATAGATGGGGTTGTAAGAAGTGAATGCGAGGGTCTTGGCAAGAGGTGTTCGGCTAAAAGATAAAAGCAAATACAAAGTGGGAGTTGTCACAGTTGCTTTTGCTGATGACACTGTGCTTTTGGGAGATTCTGAAAGGTTGCAGAGGTTGGTGGATGAATTTGGTAGGGTGTGTAAAGAAGAAAATTGAAAGTGAATATAGGAAAGAGTAAAGGTGATGAGGATAACAAAAAGAATAGGTGAGAGATTGGATATCAGATTGGAGGGAGAGAGTATGGAGGAGGTGAATGTATTCAGATATTTGGGAGTGGACATGTAGGCGGATGGGTCTATGAGATGAGGTGAATCATAGAATTGATGAGGGAAAAGGGGAGTGGAGCACTTCGGAGTCTGGGAGACAAGAACCTTGTCCATGGAGTAAAGAGGGAATGTATGAAGTATAGTTATTACCAACTCTTATATGGGTGTGAAGCATGGGTGATGAATGTTGCAACGAGGAGAAGGCTGGAGGCAGTGGAGATGTCATGTCTGAGGTCAATGTGTGGTGTGAATATAATGCAGAGAATTCGGAGTTTGGAAATTAGGAGGAGGTGCGGGATTACCAAAACGATTGTCCAGAGAGCTGAGGAGGGGTTGTTGAGGTGGTTTGGACATGTAGAAGAATGGAACGAGACAGAGTGACTTCGAGGTGTATAAATCTGTAGTGGAGGGAAGGCGGGGTAGGGGTCGGCCTAGGAAAGGTTGGAGGGAGGGGGTAAAGGAAGTTTTGTGTGCGAGGGGCTTGGACTTCCAGCAAGCATGTGTGAGCGCACTTGACGTGCTGTTGGAGTGTGAGCAAAGTAACATTTATGAAGGGATTCAGGAAACCGGCAGGCCGGACTTGAGTTCTGGAGGTGGGGAGTACAGTGCCGGCACTCTTAAGGAGGGGTGTTAATGTTGCAGTTTTATAACTGTAGTGTAAAGCACCCTTCTGGCAAGACAGTGATGGAGTGAATGATGATGAAAGTTTTTCTTTTTCGGGCCACCCTGCCTTGGTGGGAATCGGCCGATGTGTTAAAAAAAAAAAAAAAAATATATATATATATATATATATATATATATATATATATATATATATATATATAAAAAAAAAAATGTGTTGTATGCGTGAATGTGTTAGGATTGTATTTAGTGTTATTGTGTATATGTTTCAGTTATCTGTTTAGGAGGTGGTGGAGTTTCAGTATTTGTTAACAATAATATTGTAATATTTTAGGTATGTTTGACGTATCTATGTATGTATTATATATATATATATATATATATATATATATATATATATATATATATATATATATATATATATATATATATATAAAGTTTTAAATAAAAAACTACTTCCACAATATTAGGGATAATCACAGCACTGGTGGTTTGAGAGCGCTGTGAGCACTCAGGGGTTCCTCTGGCCTCGCTCATGCAGTCTAGATTGTGGAGAGTGAGCGCTCAGGGGTTCCTCTGGCCTCGCTCATGCAGTCTAGATTGTGGAGAGAGTGAGCGCTCAGGGGTTCCTCTGGCCTCGTTCATGCAGTCTAGATTGTGGAGACGAGTGAGCGCTCAGGGGTTCCTCTGACCTCGCTCATGCAGTCTAGATTGTGGAGAGAGTGAGCACTCAGGGGTTCCTCTGACCTCGCTCATGCAGTCTAGATTGTGGAGAGAGTGAGCACTCAGGGGTTCCTCTGGCCTCGCTCATACAGTCAAGGTTGTGGAGACGAGTGAGTGGTTGGTGGTGAAGGATTGTCCACAGTGTTGTCTGATACACACCAACGTCTCCTCACTGATCATTAACTACGGAATAACAGTAACAACAATTAACTGTATAAGAGGAACAAGCGCCTAACAGTTACTCAAAACAAGGTAAGGAATTATATGGTATATTCTGACCTTTTTTCTTCTCATGGTATATTCTGGCCTCTCCCTATGCTTGGTATGTTCTGGCCTCTCCCTATGCTTGGTATATTCTGACCTTACCTCCCTTGGTATATTCTGGCTTCTTCCTCTGCTTAGTATATTCTGAACTCACCTCCCTTGGTATATTCTGGCTTCTCTGCTTGGTATATTCTGGCCTCTCCCTATGCTTGGTATATTCTGGCTTCTCTGCTTGGTATATTCTGGCCTCTCCCTATGCTTGGTATATTCTGGCTTCTTCCTCTGCTTGGTATATTCTGAACTCACCTCCCTTGGTATATTCTGGCCTCTCTGCTTGGTATATTCTGGCCTCTCTGCTTGGTATATTTGGCCTCTCTGCTTGGTATATTCTGGCCTCTCTGCTTGGTATATTCTGGCCTCTCCCTATGCTTGGTATATTCTGGCCTCTCCCTATGCTTGGTATATTCTGGCTTCTTCCTCTGCTTGGTATATTCTGACCTTACCTCCCTTGGTATACTCTGGCCTCTCCCTCTGTTTGGTATACTCTGGCCTCTCCCTCTGCTTGGTATATTCTGGCATCTCCTTTCTTTAAGTAATAATAATATCATTATTTACATGTACAAGGTATACAGTCCTAGCTGACATCAATGACATATAGAAAGCCCATTGTTATCCAGAACATTTCGGGCAAATTAGGTTAATTTTGTCCCAGGATGCGACCCACACCAGTTAACTAACAAACAGTACCCATTTTATACTTATGGGTGAACATAGGCAACCGGTAAAAGGAAACACGCCCAATGTTTCAACCCTCTCCGGGAATCGAACCCGGAATCGCACGGTGTGAAGCGAGAGCTTTTTTCCACCAGACCACTGGCCAGATGTCTTTTGATAAAGGTATTTCTAGGGCAAACATGAGTGTTTGAATTATATCACAGGCCTCGTTAGGTGTCAGTCCCGGCACCCACAGCTGAACCCACTGGTACACACCACACCTGAACCCAGTGGTACACACCACACCTGAACCCACTGGTACACACCACACCTGAACCCAGTGGTACACACCACACCTGAACCCACTGGTACACACCACACCTGAACCCAGTGGTACACACCACACCTGAACCCACTGGTACACACCACACCTGAACCCAGTGGTACACACCACACCTGAACCCAGTGGTACACACCACACCTGAACCCAGTGGTACACACCACACCTGAACCCACTGGTACACACCACACCTGAACCCACTGGTACACACCACACCTGAACCCAGTGGTACACACCACACCTGAACCCACTGGTACACACCACACCTGAACCCACTGGTACACACCACACCTGAACCCACTGGTACACACCACACCTGAACCCAGTGGTACACATACACTGACCCATGTACACACACCTGAACCCAGTGGTACACACCACACAACCAGTGGTACACACCACACGAACCCACTCACACACACACCTGAACCCAGTGGTACACACACACACCTGAAACAAATTACACCACACACCGAACCCAACACTACTCACCACACACCTGACCCAGTGGACACACCACACCGAACCCAACAGTATACATCACACACCAGAACCCAGCAGTACACAGCACACACCTGAACCCAGCAGTTCACACCCACACACCTGAACCCAGCAGTACACACCACACACCTGAACCCAGTGGTACACACCACACACCTGAACCCAGTGGTACACACCACACACCTGAACCCAGTGGTACACACCACACACCTGAACCAGTGGTACACACCACACCCTGAACCCAGCGTACCACCACACACTGAACCCAGTGACACCACACACCTGGACCCATGTACACCACACACTGAACCCAGCACTACTCACCACACACCTGAACCCAGTGGTACACACCACACCTGAACCCAACAGTATACATCACACACCAGAACCCAGCAGTACACACTACACACCTGAACCCAGCGGTACACACCACACACCTGATCCCAGCAGTACACACCACACACCTGAACCCAGCAATACACACCACACACCTGAACCCAGCAGTACACACAACACACCTGAACCCAGCAGTACACACCACACACCTGAACCCACCAGTATACACCACACACCTGATCAAAGCAGTACACACCACACACTTGAACCCAGCAATACACACCACACACCTGAACCCAGCAGTACACACCACACACCTGAACCCAGCAGTACACACCACACACTTGAACCTAGCAGTACACACCACACACCTGAACCCAGTGGTACACTACACTTACCTAAACCCAGCAGTACACATCACACACCTGAACCCAGCAGTACACACCACACACGTGAACCCAGTAGTACGCACCAAACACCTGAACCCAGTAGTACACACCACACACCTGTACCCAGCAGTACACACCACACACCTGATCCCAGCAGTACACACCACACACCTGAACCCAGCAATACACACCACACACCTGAACCCAGCAGTACACACCACACACCTGAACCCAGCAGTACACACCACACACCTGGATCCCCTGCAGTACACCCACACACCTCAACCCAGCACTACTCACCATACACCTGGAACCCAGCACTACTCACCATACACCTGAACCCAGCACAACTCACCACACACCTGAACCCAGAAAACTCACCACACACCTGAACCCAGCAAACTCACCACACACCTGAACCCAGCACAACTCACCACACACCTGAACCCAGCAGTACACACCACACTCCTAAACCCAGCTGTACACACCACACACCTGTACCCAGCAGTACACACCACACACCTGATCCCAGCAGTACACACCACACACCTGAACCCAGCAATACACACCACACACCTGATCCCAGCAGTACACACCACACACCTGAACCCAGCAATACACACCACACACCTGAACCCAGCAGTACACACCACACACCTGAACCAAGCAGTACACACCACACACCTGATCCCAGCAGTACACACCACACACCTCAACCCAGCACTACTCACCATACACCTGAACCCAGCACTACTCACCACACACCTGAACCCAGCACAACTCACCACACACCTGACCCAGCAGTACACACCACACACCTGAACCCAGCAATACACACCACACACCTGAACCCACCAGTACACACCACACACCTGAACCCAGCAGTACACACCACACACCTGAACCCAGCAGTACACACCACACACCTGAACCCAGCAGTACACACCACACACTTGAACCTAGCAGTACACACCACACACCTGAACCCAGTGGTACACTCCACACACCTAAACCCAGCAGTACACATCACACACCTGAACCCAGCAGTACACACCACACACCTGATCCCAGCAGTACACACCACACACCTGAACCCAGCAGTATACACCACACACCTGAACCCAGAAATACACACCACACACCTGAACCCAGCAGTATACACCACACACCTGAACCCAGCAATACACACCACACACCTGAACCCAGCAGTACACACCACACACCTGAACCCAGCAGTATACACCACACACCTGATCCCAGCAGTACACACCACACACGTGAACCCAGTAGTACGCACCAAACACATGAACCCAGTAGTACGCAATAAACACCTGAACCCTGCAGTACACTCCACACACCTGAACGTAGTGGTACGCACCACACACCTGAACCCAGCAGTACACACCACACACCTGAACCCAGCAGTACACACCACACACCTGAACCCAGCAGTACACACCACACACCTGAACCCAGCAGTACACACCACACACCTGAACCCAGCAGTACACACCACACACCTGATCCCAGCAGTACACACCACACACCTCAACCCAGCACTACTCGCCATACACCTGAACCCAGCACAACTCACCACACACCTGAACCCAGCACAACTCACCACACACCTGAACCCAGCACAACTCACCACACACCTGAACCCAGCACAACTCACCACACACCTGAACCCAGCAGTACACACCACACTCCTAAACCCAGCAGTACACACCACACACCTGAACCCAGCAGTACACACCACACACCTAAACCCAGCAGTACACACCACACCCCTGAACCCAGCAGTACACACCACACATCTGTACCCAGCAGTACACACCAGACACCTGAACCCAGCACACCCAGATAACATCCCGTCTAAGTTCCTAAAAGATGGTGCCTCTGAACTGGCAATCCCCATTGCTCACATAATAAATTTGTCCATCACCACTAATACAGTGCCAGATGGGTTCAAGGAGGCCAGAGTTACTCCTATCTTCAAGAAAATAGTAGGTCTGATGTCAGCAACTATAGGCCTGTTAGTATACTCAGTGTAATATCCAAAATTCTAGAGAGGGCGGGTACTGTCAAGAGTTAAATATCTTAGTGACAACAACATTCTTCATAGTTACCAATCAGGCTTTAGGAGATCTACTCAACCGACACCTCCCTAATTAATCTGATGGATTACATGAGAACTGAAATGTCTATAGGAACCTCATAGGAATGGTAACTTTAGACTTGCAAAAGGCCTTCGATACTGTCAACCACAACATATTATGTAAGAAACTTCAAGCTATCGGCATAGGTTCCACAGACTGGTTTAAGTCCTATCTTAGCAACAGGAAACAAATTGTCAAAATCAACAAAACGGAATCAGAACCACTGCATAGCATGTGGAGTTCCCAGGTAGTATTCTGGGTCCTTTATTATTCCTGTGTTATATAAATGCTATGCCCATCAGTGTCAAGTGCAAACTCCTACTGTATGAGGATGACAGTGCTCTGTTAGTGTCAGGTAAAGACCCACAAGATATAGCTAATGTATTAAGACTGGAACTGAGTCCTGCAGCAAATGGTTAGTAGACAACAAACTATCGTTAATCTCGGGAAAACAGAAGCCATACCTCTTTGGCACGAAATATAAACTGAGAAGGGTAAATAATTTTAATATCCGGTGTAATGGGAATCCATCACTTCAGTTTCCTCAGTAAAATATCTGGGAATCCCCTTGACCCATGCATGTCAGGAGAACTGATAGGAACAGTGTAGTAAAAAAGCGAATGCCAGACTGAAGTTCCTCTACAGACAAGCACAGTGTCTACCACTGAGGCTCCAAGA
>WNWK01044283.1:0-15159 GCA_009830355.1 Cherax destructor | reverse complement strand
ATTTTAAAAGTGATACACCAGTAAAGGCTTCATTTTGAAATCCCCACTAGCATTACCACACAACATTAGAGTTAGCCTGTCTTTAAAGGCTTGTGTCCTCCATTGCCTTTTCCTCCTGCGTGATGTAGGTCCTCCTTGGTTTTTCCCAAAAGAGGCCTGTTTTGTCACTTTAAACAGGGGGTTTTTAAATTTTCAGCCCCCTATTTTTTAAAGCCCCAAAAAATTTTTCAGCCCCTTGTTTATCTGAACTGGCACCCTCACCATGCCTTACAACACTGTGTATGCCAGTTCGCTTTTTAAATTTCAACCAGCCTTTACTGGCCTTAAATTCATCAACATCACTGGTTCCAGGCATTTTCTTGACATTGAAACCCTCCCTTTTTCACGTATGATGGATTGCACAACACTATCACCCGCTAGCGTTTTTGGTTTATCCACAGCAACAACATTTTCTCCTATTTTCTATTGTTTGTGATATCTGTTTCATTATTGTATTCACCCTTTCGCAACATTAGTTTCAGTGATTCTTTTCTTTTATACAAATGGAACCGATGGTTGTGGGGCTTTCTTGTTATCCTGGCGAGCCGGCAATCATTCACCACTATCATATTTTTCTATTATTTCTTTCTTCAGTTCTATGGTGTTCCTCACTTTCTTTGCCAAAGAAGTGTCACTAGGACTTTCTTTGGGCCCAGGGTAGCTTATTTAGTAGTCACACACAAAATCAAGGCCCAAAACAATGAATTATTAATAAATGTTTGTATAAACTCCTGGGGTGATGTTCACCCCAAGCGTAAACAATGCTAGACTGCGTGACAAGTGTCGTGGGAGGTGCGGGGGGGCCTACGGCTTTGTAGGCGCGGCACTGGTGGACGGTTCCGACCAAGCATGAAACGGAGGGAATCACACGAAAACGAGGTAAATTTCAAAAAAACTGATAAAAACTGAAAACACAAAAAGGAGGACCACTGTACTACAAATTTGGTACAATTCTCCAAGGGGGACCACTGTACAGGCGTTTGTTTTACACTCATTTGGCAGGATGGTAAAAATCCTGGGTGGTTGCTGTCTACCAACCTACTAAATAAGCACGGGGCCCGAAAGCCCCCTAGTGCCAGTTTTTTGGGAAAGAAAGTGAGGACACCAGAACTGAAGAAAGAAATAATAGAAAATGAGTGGTGTATGTATTGCCAGCCGGCAGGATAGGGTTTAAGGCCCCATCAACCATCAGTTCCATTTTGGTAAAGAGAAAGAAATCACGGAAGCTAATATTGCGAAAGGTAATAGATAAAAACAGAGACACAAACAATCAAAATACAGTGGACCCTCGGTTAATGAAAAACTTCATCCCAGAAGCCTGCTCAAGTGTCTTACCAAAAAACGCCTTAAGAAATAATGTCACGTAGGTTAGTCTATTTCAGACCCCAAAATACACTTCCACATGCACTTACAATATTATACTTACATAATTGTACGATTCGGGTATTCGTAATCGAGGTTCCACTGTATGGAGAAATTTTGTTGGTGTGGATAAACGAAAACAGCTACAAGTGATTGTGTTGTACAATCAATCATATGTGAAAAGCAAAGCAGTTGCATGCCGATCTTGTCAAGAAAATCCCTGGAACCAGTGCTGATGTTGATGAATTTACGGATAGCAAAGGCTAGTTCGAAACATTCAAGAAGTGAAGTGGCATACAAGTGTTGTAAGGCATGGTGAGGGTGCCAGTTCCGACAAACATGCTGCTGAAAAATTTGTGCGTGAATTCAAAGAATATGTAGAGGCTGAAAATTTCAAACCCGAACAAGTGTTTAATTGTGATGAAACAGGCCTCTTTGGAAGAAAATGCCAAGGAGGACCTACATCACACAGGAGGAAAAGGCACTGCCAGGACACAAGCCTATGAAAGACAGGCTAACTCCTCATGTTGTGTGGTAATGCTAGTGGGGATTTAAATTGAAGCCTTTACTTGTGTATCACTCTGAAAATCCAAGAGTGTTGAAGAAAAACAATGTCAAGAGTAAATTGTGTGTGATTTTGAAGGCTAACCCTAAGGCATGGGTCACGAAGGAAATTTTCCTGGAATGGTTTAATCATGTGTTTGGCAGTGTGGAAGAAATACATCTTGGAAAAGAAATTGGGGCTCAAGTGTCTCCTGGTAATGGACAATGCTCCTGCTCATCCTCGAGACTTGGAAGACCAATTGTCTAAGGATTTCAGTTTTGTAACTGAAGTTCTTGCCTCCTTTAAAACACCTCCTCTCATCCAGCCCATGGACCAGCAGGTCATTTCTAACTTCAAAACTGTACACCAAAGCAATATTTTAAAGGTGCTCTGAATTAACCTTAAGAGAGTTCTGGAAGGATCAATTCAATATCTTCAGTGCATAAGCCTAATAGATAAGGCTTGGCAGGAGTAACTTGGTGAAAGTTGTGGCCAAATTCTGTTCCAGAGAGGGATTTTGAAGGGTTTGGGCCTGAACCTGAGGTGCCTATGGAAGTTGTGGAAAGTATTGTGGCATTGGGGAATTGCATGGGGTTGGATGTGAGTGGAGAAGATGTGGAAGAGTTGGTGGAGAACCACAATGAAGATCTAACCACTGAAGAGCTGTAAGAGCTTGAGCTGCAACACCTTCAAACCACAACTCAGGAAATTGCTTCAATGAATGAGGAAGAGAGATGTAGGTGCCTTCTTCAAAGATTAAGGAGATCTGTGCAATGTGGACTACGATGCATTCATTTGTGGAGGAACATCACCCTGACAAAGATGCTGCAATCCATCTAGGCAACATGTACAATGACAATCTCTTATCCCATTTTAGGACATTTTAAAGAGCTCTCTGACAGATATTTTTCTACAAGTTCTTTATTGAATTTATCATGTTTCTCACCTAGGGCTGGCACTAGGAACTTTCTTTGGGCCCATGGTGGCTTATTTAGCAGTCACACACAATAAAGAAGAGCAAAAAACAATGGATTATTACGAAATGCTTCGTATGAACTCGCAGGGTAATGTTCACTCGCTGAGAAACAACGCCACACTGACTCAGAATGCATGTGTGGGATACTTTGTGTGCGACGGTGCTCCGACACGTTTGGTATGACTGACGAATCTCAAAGCGATCAACGAAAATGATGAAATTGAGGCTAACAAAACCGAGGTTCCACTGTATAGCATTGAGAGCCATGGTACTTCCAAATTGTAGTTGAATAAGCATCTTTGAATTTTAATATGAATGGTTGCAGTGTATGGTACAGTACTGTATATAAATTCATATAAATACAGTGGACCCCTGGCTAACGATCACCCCGAAATCGTTCAATATGTAAGTACAGTGGACCCCGAGTTACGTACACCCCGGAAATCGCAATCTGTAAGCATAATATTGCAAGTGCTTTTGTAAGTGTATTTTTGGGAGTCTGAAATGGACTAATTTACTTGACATTTTTTCTTAAGGGAGTAAATTCGCTCGTAATGGCACTTGAGCAGGCTTTCTGGAATGAAGTTTTTACGTTACTCGGGGTCCACTGTATAATATTGTAAGTGCCTGTGAAGTGTATTTTTGGGGTGTCTGAAATGGACTAACCTACGTGACATTATTTCTTAAGGAAGTAAATTCGTCGGTAATGGCACTTGAGGAGGCTTCTGCAATGAATTTTGATCGTTAGCCGGGGGTCCACTGTATGTTTATCTGTGCATAAATTACTTTTCACACAATGACATATTACTTTTCGTTACTGAAATATTATCCAGAAGGCTGAGGAGGGGTTGTTGAGGTGGTTTGGACATGTAGAGAGGATGGGACAAAAATAGAATGACTTCAGAGTGTATAAATCTGTATTGAGAGAAAGCGGGTAAGAGTCGGCCTAGGAAAGGTTGGAGGAAGGGGGTAAAAAGGTTTTGTGTGCGAGGCTTCATTTCCAGCAAGCGTGTGTGAGCATGCTAGATAGGAGCGAATGGTGACAAATTGTTTTTAGAACTTGACGTGATGTTGGAGTGTGAGCAAGGTAACATTTAGTGAAGGGATTCAGGAAACCGGAAGGCCAGACTTGAGTCCTGGAGCTTTGAAGTACAGTGTCTGCACTCTGAATGAGGGGTCTTAATGTTGCAGTTTTATAACTGTGGTGTAAATGAGCCTCTGGCAAGACAGTGACGGAGTGAATGATGAAAATTCTTCTTTTTCGGGCCACCCTGCCTTGGTGGGAGACGGCCTATGTGTTAATAATGTAATATCTGTTTATTTTAAAGGAATTTGGGATTGTCCTGCCACACTGCTTTTAATTAAGCAGCTTGAAGCAAATGGAAACAGACGCCTTGTTCAGAATGGGGAACGAGCAAGAGTTACATGGTGTGGGATCAAATTCGACAGTATCTTCTGGCTTTTGGATACGAGTAAGTCATAATTATGAATGAGTAATAAGTTAGATCTTGAAATAACTTCTAGTTTTTATCTTTTCTTTATTAATTTTGCTTCACAATTTAACATTTCTTTTAGTTTTATTAATTTTTTTTTTTAACAGATTCACAGCAGATCAAGTTTATGGGCGATGGAGCACCCTTGTTACTTTGTATCGAGGTATGATGGAACACAACTCTAAATCTCACAATGAACCCATCTCCATTGCCTTTGAAGAGTTTATTAAACAAGTATATAAATATGTCCCAGACTGCAGCTCCAAACAGCGGAAGTTAATGCAGAAACGAGGCAAGAAACAAAAGATGCTAATAAGTAGGTTGGCTTGGACGCAAATTAATATTTCTGTAACTGTATGTTAAGTTTATTCTTTCATTTATTCATTTATTGGTACAGTGGAACCTCGACATACCATGTTCACTGAGTTTAATAATTTCTTAACCCTTAAACGGTCGAAACGTATATATACGTTACCTCGCCGGTATCCGAATATTTTGAAAAAAAAAAATTATTTTTATAGAAATAAAGAGCACAATATTCTAAGTGTTATAGGATAAAAATAAAACTTTAGGGTCAGTACTTACCAAGATATGATGCCGCGGTTGGCACTTGGCGATCACCTGATGGCAACATGAAACACTGCCGCTTGTAGAAAATCTACATATTTAACATTTTCTTCCATTTTTTTTTTAATATTTTTGGTTTTTTTTATATATGATAGCTATTTTACAGTAAATCTTTTGATTTCAATGTCAATTGTTGTTTATACACCAATACAGTGGTCCCTCGGTTTTTGTGCATCTCCAAACTCGAACATTTAATAATAATAATACTTTATTGAGACATTGTACAATTATATATGGTAGACATAGTTATACGTAGTTATTACATAGTTATTACTTAGTTATTAATGAGATGTACATGCCAAAAGCCCCTAATATGCTGTGCATTGCGGGCATTCTTAGGACTACTTAATTCTAGACTACATGGTAAAAAGTGATGGTTGATAATTTATAAAATAAGTAAAGTTGCATATCTAGGTTATAAAGTTTGAATATAAGTTGAACATATCAATTAATTGTAGCAATGCAACTAATTGAGTGAGATAACAATTTAAAATAATTAATTGCATTGCAGTTAGTTTACGTGGTCATTATAATGTAAGTGTTGTGGAAATTATTAGCTAAGTATGTAATATTCATAACAGGTTTTACATTCAATTGATTAGTCAGGTTTTTACGTTAAGTGATTATTCTACTTTGTTGGGAATGTTTGATATTGAGCAATTAGCTTTGGGTGAGAAGGTGGTTTTTTAGCATCGTTTTGAATTGGGGTACAGGTAGGGTTTCTTTGGCAATGACAGGTAATGAATTCCAAATTTTCGTGCCTTTTATATGCATTGAGTTTTTACATAGTGTTAGATGGACACGGGAACATCGAGGAGTGATCTGTGTCTAGTGTTATGGTCATGTGTCCTGTTAAAATTGGTAAGGAGAAGTTTGAGTGGTGGGTTAATATTTGCATAGAGTGTTCTATGTATGTAATAGGCACAGTAAAAGTATGGATGTCTTGTATGGTGAGTAAGTTTAGGTTTTTGAATATTGGTGGAGTATGTTGCCTGGAGTGAGAATTTGTTATCATTCTAACTGCTGCCTTTTGTTGTGTTATTAGTGGTCTGAGATGAGTTATTGATGTAGAGCCCCACGCGCAGATTCCATAGGTGAGGTAGGGGTAAATGAGTGAGTGATATAGGGTAAGGAGAGCTGGTTGTGGAACATAGTACCGTATCTTGGATAGTATTCCCACGGTCTTTGAGACTTTCTTGGAGATTTGTTGTATATGTGTCTGAAATTTGAGGCCACTGTCAAGATGGATTCCTAAGAATTTTCCCTCTGTGAGTTTTGTGATAGGAGACCCGTTTATCATTATGTTAAGTGGTGCGTTTGTAGCTCTGTTCCCAAACTGGATAAAATAGGTTTTATCAATATTGAGAGTAAGTTTGTTGGTCATCATCCAGGTAGATATTTTCTGCAATTCAGTATTTGCATTGTTGGCTAGTGTGTCTGGGCTTTGGTGAGAGATAACGTATGTAGTGTCATCTGCAAAAAGTATGGGTTTGAGTAGTTGAGATATATTTGGTAGGTCGTTAATGTAAATGAGAAAGAGTAGTGGTCCAAGAACACTTCCCTGTGGGACACCTACGGTAATAGTTTGCGTGGTGGAGCTAGCTCCATTTGTGTACACATATTGGTTTCTGTTGCTAAGGTATGATTTTAGGTAGTTTAGGGAGTGTCCTCTTATACCATAGTGTGATAATTTTAAGTGTAACAGATCATGGTCAACTGTATCAAAAGCTTTACGTAAATCAATGAAGATTCCCACTGGGATTTCTTTTTTCTCAAGGGCAGTGTAAATTATTTCTAACATGTGTATAATGGCATCATTTGTATTTTTATTAGGCCTGAATCCAAATTGACAGTGGTTGAGTACGTTGTTGGAGGTGAGGTAGGAATATATTTGTCTATGAATTAATTTTTCAAAGATTTTCGTAAGTACTGTTGCAAGTGTATTTTTGGGGGTCTGAAATAGACTAACCTACGTGACATTATTTCTTAAGGAAGTAAATTCGTTCGGTAATGGCACTTGAGCAGCATTCTGGAACGAATTTTCGCCGAAAACCGAGGGACCACTGTATTATATACGAAATTATTATCATACTGACACAAACACACATGTACACACTGATAGGTGATTTTGCACACCTGGTTGAATCACATTCTATTATCTACAACTATATACAAGTATTTACATGTCCCACTTATGTTTCTAGAAGTCCACAATTGTATGATACTCCATGAAGCATGGATTCATACAGAGTGCCACCCCACACTGGTGACATATGAATCGTGTGTCCTTCCGCTGTTGTGGTCGTTTTGTGGTGGTAGCACACACAACACACTTCTTCTGGGAATGCTTCTTCTTTTTGGTAGGTGGTAAAGGTACCAGGTAGTGACAGTTAGTAATGATTTGGGGTGGCACTTCCCCCACTGGCTGTGGTTGTGGTTGAGGAACAAGTCGCTGTTGAGGGGCAGGTACAGGTGTGGTACCATACTTTTTTGCTATCTGTTTTACGATATTCATGGAGAATTCCGCAAAATGTTGTCGTTTTCCAGTCTTTATTTCATACATATTGAATGCATTGATCACTGCAATGTCTACAAGGTGGAAAAACAGTTTTATATACCACTTGCGACTCCTACGCACACAGTCAACAAACCCTATCATCATGTCACACTTGTCAACTAGTCGCATATTGTTCTTATAGTCGACGACAACAGCTGGTTTGACAATATGTTCATTGGTGAGCCGGCTCATTTTGTCTGTTTGTACCATCTCATTTCTATGGATGGTTGACAGAAATGTCACGTCCCGTTTGTCATGCCAAGTCAGTGCCATGATGTCATTGGCATGAAACATTTGCACTGCACCTTCAACACTGCCACTGAAGCTTGGCATATGTTTTCTATTCATTCTCACTGTTCCACATATATCAGTATTGTTCACACGCAGGAAATCAGCGAGCATAGGGCTTGTATACCATTTGTCTGTGTACAATGTACGTATGACCCTTGCTAAGGTATGGTTCCATCATCCTGCGAACATCACCAGAAATGCCCAACATGCACCTGGTATCGAGTGTTTTTTTCCAGGTGTATACAATGACAGCTAACACAAGACCTGTCTCACAGTCGCACATAACAAAACGTTTTATACCAGAGCCATGACGTTTGCTCGAAATACAGTGGAACCCCGGTTAACGAACACCCCGGAAATCGTGCAATTATGTAAGTATAATATTGTAAGTGCTTGTGGAAGTGTATTTTTGTGGGTCTGAAATAGACTAACCTAAATGACATTATTTCTTAAGGAAGTAAATTCGTTCGGTAATGGCACTTGAGCAGGCTTCTGCAATGAAATTTTTTCATTAACCAGGGGTCCACTGTATATTGCTTGAATGACAGGCGTCCCTTGAATAGAATCAAGGACTCGTCGACAACAATGTTCTTGAAGGGATAAAAGTATACACTGAATTTCTGCTTCAGGTACATAAACACTTTCCGGATTTTGTATAGAAGGTCATTTCTGTTGGGCATATTCCTGTCTGAGAAGTGCAACATTCGTAGCAACAGAATGAATCAGTTGCAGGAAAGGAGGTCATGGAAGACAGGAGTACAGTGGACCCTTGGTTAACGAAAGGCTTAGTCAACGAAAAAATCGGTTACCGAAAGCTTTTTCGGTATCGGATAGCGAAAAAACCCTCGGTTAGCGAAACGTATTAGAACTGTCCGCCTGCTCCACGCCTGGCCTGCGCGTGCGCAAGATGCCAGTGAAGCATTGTTTACCATTGAGAGAACATTACCCAGCGCGCTCTTTCAAACATTCACAATACATTTGGTGTCTTTTTTGGTGGTTTAGTGATTGTCACTGTGAAATAAGTCACCAAGGGTCCAAAGAAGCTTCCTAGTGGCACCCCAGTGGTAAAGAGAGTGAGGAACACCATCGAACTGAAGAAGGAGATTGTTGAAAAATATAAGAGTGGTGTACGTCTGAGTGATCTTGCCAGGATGTACAAGAAAAGTGCATCTACTATCGGCACTATCCTGGCACAGAGAAATGAGATCAAGGAAGCTAATGTTGCAAAAGAGGTTAATTTGTTAACAAAACAAAGATCGAAAACAGTGGATGAGGTTGAGAAGTTACTGATGGTGTGGATCAATGAAAAACAGATAGCGGGTGATAGTATTTCCATGGCGATAATTTGTGAAAAGGCAAGGAAGTTGCACACATATCTTGTCAAGACAATGCCTGCAACCAGTGGTGAGGCGAGTGATTTTAAAGCCAGCAAAGGCTGGTTTGAGAGGTTTAAGAAACGTAGTGGCATACACAGTGTTGTGAGGCATGGTGAGGCAGCCAGCTCAGACAAACGTTCAGCTGAAAAATTTGTGAGTGATTTTAAGGGGTTCGTAGAGGCTGAAGAATTCCTCCCCAGGAAGTGTTTAATTGTGATGAAACAGGCCTGTTTTGGAAGAAAATGCCCAACAGGACCTTCATTACTCAGGAGGAAAAGGCACAGCCAGGACACAAGCCTATGAAAGACAGGCTAACTCTTATGATATGTGCCAATGCCAGTGGTGATTTTAAAGTGAAGCCTTTACTGGTGTATCACTCAGAAAATCCCAGAGCCTTCAAGAAACACAATGTTAACAGGAATAATTTGTGTGTGCATTGGAAGGCTAACTCCAATGCATGGTTCACTAAGGACTTTTTTGTGGAATGGTTGACTGATATTATTTATACCATATTTACAATAATGCAAAAGTCTGCATAACAGTAAATCTTTTATATTTTGTGTGAATAAAAAATCAAAATAGAAAGCAAGAGTAATATAAGAGGGGCCTAAAGACGTGACAAATGAACAGATAACGTCTTACTTTAGTGGCAGGAATGTCTTCATTGTTTATTCTGGACCCTATTTTGAAATTGACAACTTTATTTTGCATGATATTGGCTAAATTGCCAATTTCTGATCACTTTATTGGGTAGGTGAAATTGGTAAATTGGTGGTTTCTTGTACTCAATCGATAGAACAAATTGAGTTCTAAAGAAATAACTATGAGTTTGGTCGACTGTAAAAATGGAATTGGCCAAAAATAGGGCTCAAAGTCGGCGAAATCCCAGATGCGTACATGTCGCTGACATCGCTAACTTTGCGAGAGCGTAATTTCGTAAGTTTTCCATCACATTTCATACTTTTGGTGTCATTACAATCAGGAAAAGATTCTCTATCATTTCATAAGAGAAAATAATTTTTTTTGTTTCCAAAATTTTGCGACATAGAATGACAGTTTCAGAATGGAGCCTCCGACTGTCAAAGGGTTAATGAATATCTTGAATTTCAAGATGACAAAACCGAACAAGATAACTTGTCTGATGCAGTGATAATAAACAGCAATCACATTCCCAGAGACATAATTCAATCCCAGTGCAAGGAAACTGCTATCAACATATTACAAGACCACCTACAAGTTAATGTGCAAAGTAATGAATTCAAAGAAACACAATTGCTAGGAAAACAAGGTAAACATAGTATTATGATCAGACTTTATTCATATGATACAAAAAAAGGACCTAAATAAAACAGCAATTAGAGTGAAAAATGGAAACGTCAAAACCTTCTGTTTAGGTTGAGAAAACTTAAATTGGAGAACAAAATCCATCAGTGCTTCACTCGTTATGGGAAAATACTAGTTCGAAAAGCATCAACAGGTCAGCAATTTTCTATATCAAATGAACGTGATCTCACCAACTTTTTTAGACAAGCTGACATTACCATTACTGATTAACCAATTGTCCTCAACACATAATTTATGTGTGGTGTATTAGTGTATGTTCCTACTACATTATAGTGCAATTCTTTGTACTAACTTTACTAGCTAGTACCAACTACCTCATATACAATGTACTTTTTTTTTTTTTTAGTGCTATTACTTGCTTAACCCGTAAACGGTCCACACGTATATATACGTTAGTACCGCTACTGCCCCAAACGTATATGTACGTTTTATTTTTCCTGCCTCCAAATTTGGCACGATTGGCCTGAGATGCCTGGTCAGCATAGAATACGTCTTAGCCCTTGGTGTGCGCTGTATTAAAAAAATCTGGGACCACTTAGTACCTTGTGGGAGGACCAATTCAATTGGGTGCCAGCTTGAGCAAATAGAGCAACAAACACATGGGAGTCACTGATGTCATGTAGTATTAACTCTCCCATTTTAAGTGGAAAGTGATGTTGACCTCGAGTTTAGTGGTTCTGAGGTGGATATGGCCATAAGTGGTCGAGGAAATATCAAAAACCTTGATAATAATCCATGTGCAACATCCTTTCAGAATGTCTTATAACCTATGCCTGTCTGTCTTTGTCTGTCTGTCTCTGTCTATCTCGATGTGACTCTGTCTATCTCTGTCTCATAGGTACACAAATACAATTATACATAGTGTAAATTATCTAGGATAACCCAAAAAATCCAGACAGTGGTTGTAGATATGTGTAAACATGACTGGCAAATACGTATTTACACTTGCTCAGGAACCAGACGTGTTGATTCAGGAGTGGACCCCTCTGAGACGGGAGAGCTGGATGCTAGACGGACAGACAGATAGACAGAGAGCTTGACAGACAAGCAGTTAGACAGAGAGCTTGACAGACAGGCAGATAGACAGAGAGCTTGACAGGCAGACAGACAAAGAGCTTGACAGGCAGACAGATAGAGAGCTTGACAGGCAGACAGACAGAGCTAGGCAGAGAGATAGAGAGCTTGACAGGCAGACAGATAGCTTTACAGGCAGACAGATGGAGAGCTTGACAGACAGATGGAGAGCTTGACAGACAGATGGAGAGCTTGACAGACAGAGATGGAGAGCTTGACAGACAGATGGAGAGCTTGACAGACAGATGGAGAGCTTGACAGACAGACAGACAGAGAGCTTGACAGACATACAGATGGAGAGCTTGACAGACAGATGGAGAGCTTGACAGACACAGATGGAGAGCTTGACAGACAGATGGAGAGCTTGACAGACAGATGGAGAGCTTGACAGACAGATGGAGAGCTTGACAGACAGATGGAGAGCTTGACAGACATATGGAGAGCTTGATAGACAGATGGAGAGCTTGACAGACAGACAGATGGAGAGCTTGACAGACAGACAGATGGAGAGCTTGACAGACAGACAGATGGAGAGCTTGACAGACAGACAGATGGAGAACTTGACAGACAGATGGAAGAGCTTGACAGACAGACAGATGGAGAGCTTGACAGACAGACAGATGGAGAGCTTGACAGACAGACAGATGGAGAGCTTGACAGACAGACACATGGAGAGCTTGACAGACAGACAGATGGAGAGCTTGACAGACAGACAGATGGAGAGCTTGACAGACACAGATGGAGAGCTTGACAGACACAGATGGAGAGCTTGACAGACACAGATGGAGAGCTTGACAGACAGACAGATGGAGAGCTTGACAGACAGACAGATGGAAGCTTGACAGACAGACAGATGGAGAGCTTGACAGACAGACAGATGGAGAGCTTGACAGACAGACAGATGGAGAGCTTGACAGACAGACAGATGGAGAGCTTGACAGACAGACAGATGGAGAGCTTGACAGACAGACAGATGGAGAGCTTGACAGACAGACAGATGGAGAGCTTGACAGACAGACAGATGGAGACTTGACAGACAGACAGATGGAGAGCTTGACAGACAGACAGATGGAGAGCTTGACAGACAGACAGATGGAGAACTTGACAGACAGACAGATGGAGAGCTTGACAGACACAGATGGAGAGCTTGACAGACAGACAGATGGAGAGCTTGACAGACAGACAGATGGAGAGCTTGACAGACAGACAGGTGGAGAGCTTGACAGACAGACAGATGGAGAGCTTGACAGACAGACAGGTGGAGAGCTTGACAGACAGGTGGAGAGCTTGACAGACAGGTAGAGAGCTTGACAGACAGACAAGTGGAGAGCTTGACAGACAGACAAGTGGAGAGCTTGACAGACACAGATGGAGAGCTTGACAGACACAGATGGAGAGCTTGACAGACACAGATGGAGAGCTTGACAGACAGATGGAGAGCTTGACAGACAGACAGATGGGGAGCTTGACAGACAGACAGATGGAGAGCTTGACAGACAGATGGAGAGCTTGACAGACAGACAGATGGAGAGCTTGACAGACACAGATGGAGAGCTAGACAGACAGATGGAGAGCTTGACAGACACAGATGGAGAGCTTGACAGACAGATGGAGAACTTGACAGACACAGATGGAGAGCTTGACAGACAGATGGAGAGCTTGACAGACAGATGGAGAGCTTGACAGACAGACAGATGGAGAGCTTGACAGATAGACAGATTTTAGATTTTGCCACCGAAGTGGCTAGTTTATTATTATTATTATTATTATTAGTATTATTATTATATACTCCCACGTATCCAAAACATTGCTGGGACCTATAATTACTTTGTATATACAGTGGACCCCCGGCTAATGAACACCCCGGAAATCATACAGTTATGTAAGTATAATATTGTAAGTGCTTGTGGAAGTGTATTTTTGGGGGTCTGAAATAGACTAACCTACGTGACATTATTTCTTAATGAAGTAAATTCGTTCGGTAATGGCACTTAAGCAGGCTTCTGGAATTAATTTTGTTCGTTAGCCGGGGGTCCACTGTATTCCTAGACAATAGTAAATGACCAAAACAGGTGTAAATTTCCACCTGTCAGTGTGTTTGTGACAGTTTGAGTCCAATTTCAGTACCTAATATTAGTGTTAGAACACAGAACTACTGTAAATTGTAATTATCAGAACATAAAAATTATATAAAATAATATAAAAACGTGAAAAAAGGTATATCGCCAACACTTCTGCAAGCGGCAGGACTCAATGTTACTGTCAAGTGAGCATTCAGTGCCAACTTCTCGGCCTCATATATCGGTAAGTACTGAGCCTAACTTTTTTTTTTATGCTATAACACTTAGAAAAATGTGCTCCTTATTTCTATAAGATTTTTTTTTTTTTTTTTCAAAATATTTGGGGCACTGGGGTAGTAAACGTATATATACGTTTTAACCGTTTACGGGTTAAACTTTATACTATAAATCAAATCTTGCTTCTAAATTAATTTTATATCATATTTACTGTCTGTCCATTTAATTTAGTCCCCATTTATATATTCTCTTGAAATAGTTCTCAACAAATCAATACCTAGTACTTCCTTTCATCCAATAACTCCTTTACTCAAAGCTTTAAAAAAATAATTAAGGTGCTAATTCAGGTGCTAAAGTGTTTTACTCTCATTGTTTACTATTATATTCCCTAAAGTGTTTTACTCTCATTGTTTACTATTATATTCCCTAATTTCTTTATTTTAAAAAAATTATATAACTGCCACAGTTCTTATATTAATTTTTTTAAATAATTAAGGTGCTAACACAGGTGCTAAATTATTTTACTTAAATTGTTTGCTATTAGTTTCCCTAGCTCCTTTATTTCTAGCTTTAGAATAACTACCATAGTTCATTTAATTGCATTTGTAAAAAATAACTAAGATACAAATTCACATGCCAAAAACTCTTTAAAATATCCTATATCTCTGTGAACAATTGTTCAAAATTGTAATAATCCAATAGTTAGTAAGAATTTAATCTAGTAACATATTATTAAGGTTAGCATTATCCATTGTTCTAAAGTCTAGTTATAGAATCACACCAAATCTTATGATTACAGGCACTGATCCTGACATCAACCTATTATTAAATGACTTACATGATTCCAACAGCAACTGCAACTATTACACAGCAGATCAAGCAAAGACATTACTCAGAGCCAACAATAACATAACTATCTTCAATTACAATGTTAGATCTTTGAGCAAACATTATGATGACCTCACAGCACTACTCCAATCCCTCCAGACCAATATGTCAATCATCACACTCACTGAGACCTGGCTAAAGCCTGATACTACAGATGTCTATGCCATCCCAGGTTACACAGCCATTCACAACTGTAGGACAGATCAGCGAGGGTGTAATAGCTATATATTACTAAGATCAACTTGAATGTATCAATAACTCTTGCATAAGGGATGAGTATGGAGAATATAT
>WNWK01044282.1:0-15159 GCA_009830355.1 Cherax destructor | reverse complement strand
GTTCATAACCAGAGGACGTCCGGGTATGTTTAAGGCTCATAACCCCTTACCCTGGGGTTTGGGGACTAAAATTTTCCACAATTTGATTTGTTTGTCTATGGCCAGGTAGTGGAAGTGTTGCCACCGACCATAAGGGTAATTTTCCCATTATCACATCGCTATTATGAGAGAAAACGGATCTAGTGATGGTAAACTGTAGAAGACACTCATAGATGATGATGAAAGTGGAAACAACAAGTATTTTTTTGGGAAAAAAGAAATGTTCTATCAGCAGAAAGTGTCAAAACCACTTTTCCAAGTACCACTTCGGAGGTAGTTACTGATAAGTATATTTTTTTGTAATTTTCAGTAAATCTTGCGTGGTTCATTTGCTTTTTGGCCGCTTTTATTGAAACTTCTTCACAGCTACGTCTACATAAGCTTCTAATAGTACACCAAAAATGAGAGCAATCGGTCAACAAATAAAAAAAACATTTCAACGAGGTCCAGCTCCCAATAAGTCTGGCCTTCCGGTTTTCCTGAATCCCTTCATAAATATTACTTTGCTTACACTCCAACAGCACGTCAAGTATTAAAAACCATTTGTCTCCATTCACTCCTATCAAATACGCTCACACATGCTTGCTGGAAGTCCAAGCCCCTCGCACACAAAACCTCCTTTACCGCCTCCCTCCAACCTTTCCTAGGCTGACCCCTACCCCGCCTTCCCTCCACTACAGATTTATACACTCTCGAAGTCATTCTATTTCGTTCCATTCTCTCTACATGTCCAAACCACCTCAACAACCCCTCCTCAGCCCTCTGGATAATAGTTTTGGTAATCCCGCACCTCCTCCTAATTTCCAAACTCCGAATTCTCTGCATTATATTCACACCACACATTGACCTCAGACATGACATCTCCACTACCTCCAGCCTTCTCCTTGTTGCAACATTCATCACCCATGCTTCACATCCATATAAGAGTGTTGGTATAACTATACTCTCATACATTCCCCTCTTTACTTCCATTGACAAAGTTCTTTGTCTCCACAGACTCCTCAGTGCACCACTCACAATTTTCCCCTCATCAATTTTATGATTCAACTCATTCTTCATAGACCCATCTGCTGACATGTCTCTCCCTCCAATCTGATATTCAATCTTTCGTCACCTAATCTTTTTGTTATCCTCATCACCTTATTCTTTCCTATATTCACTTTCAATTTTCTTCTTTTACATTTTTTTTTTCAACAAGTCGGCCGTCTCCTGCCGAGGTAGGGTGTCCCAAAAAGAAAGAAAATCCCCAAAAGAAAATACTTTCATCATCATTCAACACTTTCACCTAACTCATATATAATCACTGTCTTTGCAGAGGAGCTCAGAATACGACAGTTTAGAAGTCCCTCCAAACTGCCAATATTCCAAACCCCTCCTTTAAAGTGCAGGCATTGTACTTCCCATTTCCATGGCTCAAGTCCAACTAAATCAATTAATTGGTTTCTCTGAATCCCTTCACTCAATATTACCCTGCTCACACTCCAACAGCTCGTCAGGTCCCATAAACCATTCGTCTCCATTCACTCCTATCTAACACGCTCACACATGCTTGCTGGAAGTCCAAACCCCTCACCCACAAAAGCTCCTTTACCCCCTCCCTCCAACCCCTACCCCACCTTCTTTCCCTACAGATTTATACGCTCTACAAGTCATTCTACTTTGATCCATTCTCTCTAAATGCCCAAACCACCTCAACAACCCCTCTTCAGCCCACTGAAAAATACTTTTAGTAACTCCACACCTCCTAATTTCCACACTCCGAATTTTATGCGTAATATTTACACCACACATTTCCCTTAGACAGGACATCTCCACTGCCTCCAGCCGCCTCCTCGCTGCAGCATTTGCACCCATGCTTCACATCCATATGTTATGCAGGTTTCTGCATGACATGAAAAGATACTTAAAAATGTAGATAATTGGAGAGTGTGCCATAAATTTCATGTAATTTGAAAAAATAGTAATAATAATGTATAAACCTTGAGATAAGTGTTAAACCTAATTTTAGAAATACAGTATGCATCTTGTGGGTACTGTGAGGTTGTGTAATGGTGAAATTTAGGGAAATCCAGCTAGGGATTTATTTTCCAAATGTTTGTGGTGGGGAGCGGGGTGGCGTCGCTTGGGTGAGCACATGTGGAAAGAGCATGGTGTGGGCGACTGGCGAGGCTCCGCCGAGTTTCAGTTAAGTTTGTGATGTAGTTTTCCCCTTTTGTGTAGCTAACTCAAGTCATAGGCACATTTATTGTGCACTCTGGAATCATTAAGTCATGGACTAGGTGAGAATGGTGATGCTTCCCCCTCGGTGTTTTTTCTCAGTTTCAGAGGCTGTTTGGCTAAGATGAGATAGGCGGCACTAGTGAACCAGCCTACGAGTCTGCCAAGGATAACGTGGGACCATGTGGTGGTGCTACTTGATCTGGAGGCTAGAGAGGAGGTGGTGATACTGGAGCCGGCTCCTAGGAAAGTTATGATTGGGTTGGTGTGGAAACTGATGGTGGATACAGTCCCTGATGAAGATGATGTCCACTGGAAAATTGTACGAGATTGCGGAAGCATTGGACTTACTGAAAGAAGGGTTGTAGTGGTGGCTCAGCCGTGGTGGGTCTTTGCGACGGAGTTTTGGCATGCTGAAAATGGGGGCCAGGTGAATCACCATGAGGTAAATGTGGCTGAGAACAGTCAGCCTGTGTGTGGAAACATAAACTTGTGGGAAGAGACCTGCAGTGAGGAAGATGTGAAGTTTTTTTTATCTTTTCAATGTACTTAGCGAGAGTCAGTGGACGTTGCCTTTCAAGGGTCTCACACTCGATGACACTCTCAGCAGGTTCACTGACTGTCGCAAAGTAAATTTGCTAACTAATGTTCGAGGGTTCCCTCTTATGAATAATTTACTTGATGTACTAGATACCACAGTTGTGAGTTTGTGGCGGTATTATTTGATCCCAGTGACCCTATGTGCCAAGGACACACTCATAATTGTAATTTTAATATCTTTGTATACGAACCTTTTGTATGACATTAACCCTCATGATCTTTTCTTTGTAAACATGAGTTACCCACCCGGGGTTTTGCAAAATGATATGGGGGTTGGGGCAGTCTTGTTGCAGGGTAGAGCAGGGCAAGTACTGCCAGTCAGCTACTGTTCAGAGAAATGTGACAGACACCATGGATGCTATGCCACCATAGCAAAGGAAGCTCTGGTTTTAGTTCTGGGAGTGCAAAATTTCTTTTCTGTGTTTGTAACAGGGTCTCTGCATCCTGTTATGGTCTCTAGTGACAACAATCCAGTACGTTTCCTTCACTTAATGAGGAACCACCATCAGAGACTCACTAGGTTGGCCTTGTTTTTCCAACTTATAAACCTGGTGATTCATTACGTGAAGGGAATGGAGAATGTGGTTGCTGATCCAGTGTTTTGTGTGTAAATATTGTACAAGATGTAGTGTATTGATCACTTATCTGTTCTTGTTTTGCAGTGATTTGCGGTAGACGAGTAGATGTAACCTAGGACCACCAAAAAGGAAAAGGGCAGGTTGAGCGGAGTTGGAGGTATTAGAATGCACTATTGTGTGTTTTGGGGGTAGTCACATGAGGTGCCATGCCTAGGTAAGGTATGCTCCGTTTTTTTTTAGGTGCTGGCTGGTACGCCTCACCTGTGTTTTGGTGTTGGCTGGTACGCCTCACCTGTGTTTTATGTTGGTATAGGGGCTGTTAGACCTAACGTTTTGGGTGAACGTGGGGCTGGCGGTGATGCCCCCCACTTTTTGGGTCATATCACATGATCCGGGGTGTTTTTCTTCTCCAGGACTTTTTTTTATTTTGGGGGGATCACCACTGGGGTGACTCCAGGGTCCTTGGAATGACATGTAGGTGCCGGCCTGGTAGGTCCACCTTTTTGAGGGGTCTTTGGTGATGACTCCAGTGTTTTATGGCCACAGTCCCGCCAACAAAATTTATGTGACTATTCACCCGGTTTTTGGGGCCTGATATTTTTCTCCTCTCCTGTGCTCTCCTGTTTCTCGCAGAGGTGTGTCATGGGGAATCAGTTTTGTTTACTAAAGATTGCTGTGAGATGGGGGTGGTTATGTGATCTTTCCTTCTACTTACAATTTAATAAGAAAAAAAATTTATCTTTCTTTTCACTACCCTTTGATAGTGTTCATGTTTCAAAGTTTTGTGGTGTCATACATATTTTTAATCTGTCTTACAGCATTACTGACATGTATGAAGATAGATGGGAAATCAATAGGTGTGATACTTAGCACTTATGTTTGTTATTAAATGACACTTCTCAGGGTAGTATGTACAACAATAATCTAGTTCTTTATAAGGTTGTTTGCAGTAATTTAGTAAAACGCATCAACGCCAGTGTGTGGCCACCGCTGTGTTGTTATGGTGCCTTTTCCTAAGATAGTTTTGTCAGAGCATGACTGTGGGCTCGTTTGGCATAGAAATTGATCACTTTTATGTTAGGCGAGTTTCACATGTCCGCAGTCTAATAGCTTCAGTCTGTTAATTAAATTTCCTTATGAGCAGTGCCAAAAAGTCCATGATTGTCTGACAGTAATTCTCCAGTTATAATGTTTATGTTCATTTCTTTTTTTCCCCCTTTTGCCTAGCGGTGTCCGTGTGGACCCCCGCTAGCAGAGTGAGACCTATGGTCAAGGGGTGGGGGTGTTATGCAGGGTTCTGCATGACATGAAAAGTTACTTAAAAATGTAGATAATTGGAGAGTGTGCCATAAATTTCATGTAATTAGAAAAAATAGTAATAATAATGTATAAACCTTGAGATAAGTGTTAAACCTAATTTTAGAAATACAGTATGCATCTTGTGGGGACTGTGAGGTTGTGTAATGGTGAAATTTAGGGAAATCCAGCTAGGGATTTATTTTCCAAATGTTTGTGGTGTGGAGTGGGGTGGCGTTGCTTGGGTGAGCACATGTGGAACGAGCATGGTGTGGGCGACTTGCGAGGCTCCGCCGAGTTTCAGCTAAGTTTGTAATGTAGTTTTCCCCTTTTGTGTAGCTAACTCAAGCCATAGGCACTTTTATTGTGTACCAGTACACACACTGGGCTCGGACATGGTCGGGGCTCGGAAGGAAGAGTGTGAACTGAGGAAATAGGAGAAGATGGTAGCTGGGAGTGTGTAGCGGCGGGGGCTTGCACCGACCCCATAGGTCACTGGTGCTGTGTTGAGGTGGCGTCCCTCCTCTACTGTTATTGAAGTGTTTGGGGCTAAGTGAAATGTGGAGAGGTGTGTTTGGAGTGTAGATCTTATTAATCAAAGTAAATAAATATTTTTGTAAAAGGAATTTGTGTGTGAACCTTCTGATACCCCAACCCATTGGAGCACTAAACAATGGTTTAATATCAGCTGCTTCTATGGGGATAGACCTGGTAGGCTTAGTTTTACAGGTGTTTTTGTGAAACTTTTACCCTTTGCCCTTAGACAAGGCATTAGTCCTCAGGCAATCCCTATTTCTGCGTAACACCATATAAGAGTGTTGGTACAACTATACTTTCGTACATTCCCTTCTTTGCCTCCATGGATAATGTTTTTTGTCTCCACAGATACCTCAACGCACCACTCACCTTTTTTCCTTCATCAATTCTATGGTTAACCTCATCCTTCATAAACCCATCCGCTGACAAGTCAACTCCCAAATATCTGAAAACATTCACCTCTTCCATAATCCCTCTCTCCAATGTGATATCCAATTTCTCTTTATTTAAATCGTTTGATACCCTCATCACCTTATTCTTATCTCTGTTCGCTTTCAACTTTCTACCTTTACACACCCTCCCAAACTCGTCCACTAACCTTTGCAACTTTTCTTTAGAGTCTCCCATAAGCACAGTATCATCAGCAAAAAGTAACTGTGTCAACTCCCATTTTGCATTTAATTCCCCATAATTTAATCTCACTCCTCTCCCCAACACCCTATCATTTACTTCTTTTACAACCCCATCTATAAATATATTAAACAACCATGGTGACATTACACATTCCTGTCTAAGACCTACTTTTACTGGGAAGTAATCTCCCTCTCTCCTACACACCCTAACCTGAGCCTCACTATCCTCATAAAAACTCTTTACAGCATTCAGTAACCTACTACCTATTCCATACACTTGCAACATTTGCCACATTGCTCCATTATCCACTCTATCATATGCCTTTTCTAAATCCATAAATGCAATGAAAACTTCCCTACCAAAATACTGTTCACATATATGCTTCACTGTAAATACTTGATCTACACATCGCCTACCCACTCTAAAGTCTCCTTGCTCATCTGCAATCCTACTCTCTGTCTTACCTCTAATTCTTTCAATAATAACCCTGCCATACACTTTACCTGGTATACTCAGTAAACTTATTCCCCTATAATTCTTACAGTCTCTTTTATCCCCCTTCCCTTTATATAAAGGAACTATACATGCTCTCTGCCAATCCTTAGGTACCTTCCCCTCTTTTATACATTTATTAAACAAAAATACCAACCACTCAAGCACTATATCCTCCCCTGCTTTTAACATTTCTGTCATGATCCCGTCAGTTCCAGCTGCTTTACCCCCTTTCATTCTACGTAATGCCTCACGCACCTCCCCCACACTACATCCTGCTCTTCTTCACTCCTAAACAATGTTGTACCTCCCTGGCCAGTGCATGAAATTACCGCTTCCCTTTTTTCAACGACATTTAAAAGTTCCTCAAAATATTATCGCTATCTACCCAATACCACCAGCTCCCCATCTACTAACTCCCCTACTCTGTTTTTAACTGACAAATCCATTCGTTCTCTAGGCTTTCCTAACTTGTTTATCTCACTCCAAAACTTTTTCTTATTTTCCGCAAAATTTCTTGACAGAGCCTCTCCCACTCTTTCATCTGCTCTCCTTTTGCACTCTCTCACCACTCTCTTCACCTTTCTTTTACTTTCCATATACTCTGCTCTTCTTACAACACTTCTGTTTTGTAAAAACCTCTCATAAGCTACCTTTTTCTCTTTTATCACACCCTTTACTTCTTCATTCCACCACTCACTCCTCTTTCCTCCTGCACCCACCCTCCTATAGCCACAAACTTCTGCCCCATATTCTAATAATGCATTTTTAAAACTATCCCAACTCTCTTCAACCCCCCCACTACTCATACTTGCACTAGCCCACCTTTCTGCCAATAATTGCTTATATCTCACCCTAACTTCCTCCTCCCTTAGTTTATACACTTTTACTTCTCTCTTACTTGATGTTGCCATTTTTTTTTTGTCCCATCTACCTTTTACTCTAACTGTAGCTACAACTAAATAATGATCCGATATATTCGTTCCCCCTCTATAAACACGTACATCCTGAAGCCTACCCATCAACCTTTTATCCACCAATACATAATCTAACAGACTATTTTCATTACGCACTATATCATACCTTGTATACTTATTTATTATCTTTTTCATAAAATATGTATTACTTATTACCAAACCTCTTTCTACACATTTACATTTACCCCTACCAAATTCATCCACCAACCTCTGCAACTTCTCTTCATAATCTCCCAAAAGAACAGTGTCATCAGCAAAAAGCAACTGTGACAACTCCCACTTTGTATTTGATTCTTTATCTTTTAGCCCAACACCTCTTGCCAAGACCCTCGCATTCACTTCTCTTACAACTCCATCTATAAATATATTGAACAACCATGGTGACATCACACATCCTTGTCTAAAGGCCCACTTTACTGGGAAATAATCTCCTTCTCTCCTACACACTCTAACTTGAGCCTCACTATCCTCATAAAAACTCTTCACTGCTTTCAGTAACCTACCTCCTATTCCATACATTTGCAACATCTGACACATTGCCCCCCTATCCACCCTATCATACGCCTTTTCCAAATCCATAAATGCCACAAAAACCTCTTTTCCCTATTATATTAGTGCTATAACTAGAGCTATATGCTAGTGATATATACTAGTGCTATATACTAGTGATATATACTAGTGCTATATAATAGTGATATATGCTAGTGCTATATAATAGTGATATATACTAGTGATAAATATATCTTCATTAGCATTTAATAATTCCTCAAAATATTCCAAAAACCACATCCAGTACTGGGCCCCTGCTCAAACAAGATGTGACTTACACAGATGACAGCAAAGAAATGAGTGAGATACTGAAGTCCCAATATAACATAGCGATCAGTGAGCTGTTAATCAGACTAAGGGTCGACAATCTAAATTATTTTTTTTCATGACCGAGACTCAAAATTTGGTTCATTCAAGAATTTCTGTTATAATCCAAACATAATACCACAAGAATTTGAAAAAAAAACAATAAACGACATGCCCATGCACTTTGCCTAAGGCCCAGTGTTCATCAAGAACGGAGAAGGAGCATATACACAGAGGTCAGTCCTAGAGTCACTGAAAACAACAGATATAGCGAAAAATAAGATACCAATAACACTAACGTCCCACACCATTAAAATCTTTGAAAAGGTTCTAGGAAGCAAGATCGCCAATCACTTGGATAACCATCAATTGTGTGACCTCTACTGAACCACTATTATGTCCTGGTATGCACTGGAGGACAATCAAAATGCAGATGTAGTATTCACAAACTTTGCGAAAGCCTTCGACAAGTGTGATCAAGGTGTAATAGCACTCAAAGTGCGTGACTGAGAAATAAAACTTAAAGTTGTAAGAAGGATCCATAACTTCCTAACAATCAAAACACAAAGAGTAATAGCAAACAAAGTAAAGTCAGAGGCAGCTACAATGAAAAGCTCAGTTCGACAATGTACAGTAATCGTCCAATCCTTTTCCTCCTCATTTTTGATATAGACAGAGATGTAAGCCACAGCACCGTGTTCTACTGTGCTCATGATACCGGAATCTGCATGACAGAGTCAGCCATCGAGAACACTTCAAATCTCCAAGCGGACATTAACCAAGTCTTTAAATGGGTGTCAGAAAACAATATGAAATTCATTGAAGACAGATTTTAATTACTCAGCTATAGAAGTAGAAAACTCGAGGAAATAAAAACTGGATCGGATTATAAAACAAATTCCAACCACACACTAGAGCTAAAAACTAATGTGAAGGACCTGGGAGTGATAATGTCAGTGGATCTCACTTTCAAAGATCACAACAATGTATCTACCACAAATGTTAGGAAAATGATAGGATGGATAATGAGAAGAACATTAAAAGCTAGGGATGCCAAGGCAATGATGATTCCCTTTAAATTGCTTGTTCTCTCTAGGACGGAATATTGTTGTTCACTAATGGCCCCTCTCAAGGCAAGTGAAACTGCAGACTTGGAGAATTTACAGATAGCTTCACTGACTGTACAAGTACCATAAAGCACCTAAATTACTGGGAATGGTTAAAGTCCCTTGACCTGTACTCTTTGGAGTGTTGGCGAGAAAGTTACATGATAATATACACTTAGAAAATCAAAGATGGGCTAGTCACAAATCTGCACACGGAAATCACAAAAAAAAACAAAAGACTAGGTAGGCGGTGCATCATCCACCTAATGAAAAGCAGGGGCTCCATGAGTACATTAAGAGAAAACAGTGTCAGGGGCTCAAGACTGTTCAACTGCTTCCCAGCGTACATAAGGTGGATTACCAATGGAGCCTTGGCTGTTTTCATGGCGGAGCTGGACAGACACCTAAAGTCAGTTGGTCATACGTCTGTTACAGCCTGGTTGAACAAGCCCTGATCCACCACGAGGCCTGGTAATGGACTGTGTCTCCCGGGGGCGTTGACCCTTGGAATACCCTCTGGTATATTCCAGGTATACTTCAGGTATTTCACCCCCATACCTCTATGTTAACTTCGTAACAATGGGTAAACACCATGATAGTTAAACACTACAGAAAGTGAAAAACATAGAAGTTAAACAAAATGGAATGAAAACACCACAGAAGGTAAACAACATGGAAGGTAAACAACATGGAAGGTAAACAACATGGAAGGTAAACAAGATGGAAGGTAAACAAGATGGAAAATAAAAACATATTAGGTAAATAACATGAAAAGTAAACAACTTGAAAGATAAACAACATGGAAAGTAAACAACATATAAGGTAAACAACATGGAAAGTAAAGAACATGGAAGGTAAGCAGCATGAAAGATAAACAACCTGGAAGGTAAACAACGTGGAAGGTAAACAACGTGAAAGGTAAACAACATGGAAGGTAAACAATATGGAAGGTAAACATCATGAAAGGTAAACAACATGGAAGGTCAACACTATGGTTGACAACATGGAAAGTAAACACTATGGTAGACAACATGGAAGGTAAACACTATGGTAGACAACATGGAAGGTAAACACTATGGTAGACAACATGGAATGTAAACACTATGGTAGACAACATGGAAGGTAAACACTGTGGTAGACAACATGGAAGGTAAACACTATGGTAGACAACATGGAAGGTAAACACTATGGTAGACAACATGGAAGGTAAACACTATGGTAGACAACATGGAAGGTAAACACTGTGGTAGACAACATGGAAGGTAAACACTGTGGTAGACAACATGGAAGGTAAACACTATGGTAGACAACATGGAAGGTAAACACTGTGGTAGACAACATGGAAGGTAAACACTATGGTAGACAACATTGATGGTAAACACTATGGTGGACATCATGGAAGGTAAACACTATGGTGGACATCATGGAAGGTAAACACTGTGGTAGACAACATGGAAGGTAAACACTATGGTAGACAACATGGAAGGTAAACACTATGGTAGACAACATGGAAGGTAAACACGGTGGTAGACAACATGGAAGGTAAACACTATGGTAGACAACATGGAAGGTAAACACTATGGTAGACAACATGGATGGTAAACACTATGGTAGACAACATGGATGGTAAACACTATGGTAGACAACATTGATGGTAAACACTATGGTAGACAACATGGAAGGTAAACACTAAGGAGCGGAAAACACCGTAGAAGATAACCAACAAAATTTGAACACCACAGAAAGTAAACAAGATGAAAGGTAAACAACTAGAGAAGTAAACATCAAGTAAGGTAAATAACTTAGTTGTAAGAGAGAGAGTAAACACTGCGCCTGAGATATTACCTGAGTCCAGTGTTGTACCGCTGATTGTTGTCGGGAATAACTGGTCCTTGTACACAGAAGCCACAATTATATCATGAGATGTACAAGGTTGTAAATCGTTTAAGACATCTGAGGTTCCATATATTACTTGGTCGTTGTCACCATCAACACTCACGGTGTAGTGGAGAGGAGGTTCATCAGGTGGATCCCATGACACAGTGAGACTTGTCAAACCTGGCGTCACTGTCACGTTCTGTGGTGGCCCGCGACCTGGGATACAATATTTTAAACAAGTTAGTTGTTTATAATATTAATCTATATTATCTACGAGAGACGTAGATAATATAATATAATTAAATATACTTCATTTAATTATTTTTTTTATTATTATTTTTTATTAACACATCGGCCGATTCCCACCAAGGGACGGTGGCCCGAAAAAGAAAAACTTTCATCATCATTCACTCCATCACTGTCTTGCCAGAGGGGTGCTTTACACTACAGCTATAAATTTGCAACATTAACACCCCTCCTTCAGAGTGCAGACACTGTACTTCCCATCTCCAGGACTCAAGTCCGGCCTGCCGGTTTCCCTGAATCCCTTCATAAATGTTACTTTGCTCACACTCCAACAGCACGTCAAGTATTAAAAACCATTTGTCTCCATTCACTCCTATCAAATACGCTCACACATGCTTGCTGGAAGTCCAAGCCCTTCGCAAACAAAACCTCCTTTACCCCCTCCCTCCAACCTTCCCTAGGCCGACCCCTTGTAGGTAGTAGGTTGGTAGACAGCAACCACCCAGGGAGGTACTACATCCAGCCAGGTGACTGTGAAACAGAAACCTGAAACTGTTTTACATGATGGTAGGATTGCTGGTGTCTTTTTTCTGTCTCATAAACACGCTGGATAACAGGTATATCTAGCTACTTCTACTTACACTTTAGGTCACACTACACTGGCATACACATGCATATATATACATACACACATCTAGGTTTTTCTTCTTTTTCTTGATAGCTCTTGTTCTTTTAATTTTCTCTATTGTCCATGGGGAAGTGGAAAAGAATATTTCCTCCGTAAGCCATGCATGTCGTATGAAGCGACTAAAATGCCGGGAGCAATGGGCTAGTAACCCCTTCTCCTGTATACATTTACTAAAAAAGAGAAGAAGAAAAACTTTATTTAATTATATTTACCATAATTTAATAAAAACTGAAATGCAGAACTTTTGTGATTATTCCTGTTTTAAAACTGTCAACGTAATTTAAGTAACAAATTATTAACATAAGAAGAAAAAAAACCAGTTAAATGGAACCACTTAATTACTCATTTATGTTGGTTATGTTTACGTCGTGACGAATAGGTAAAACTTCCGATTTTGGCTTAAACAGCAACGCTCTTCTTGCCGAGTAAGACAAGCGAAAATTTGTAAATGCAATAATTTCGCAAAAATCATTCTGAACCTATTGACAAAAATATATTTCATTGTGTTTGTTTATTATTAAATGATTTTATCTAAAATATATTTAGTTGGATTAGACTAAACTAAATTGTGCTTGTTATAATAAGGTTAGGTTAGTTTTCTAAGATTCTTTAGTTACAAAATTATTAATTTTCACAATAACGTAAATTGAAATATATCTTTATTAAAACGTATAAAAGGAAATTTTAGAAATGAGTTCTTGGAAATTTATCAGTTTTAGCTATTTGGCACGATATATATATATATATATATATATATATATATATATATATATATATATATATATATATATATATATATATATATATATATATATCGTGCCGATTAGGTAAAACTTGCGATTTTGGCTTAAATAGCAACGCTCACCTTGCCATATAAGACAAGTGAAAATTTGTGTATGCAATAATTTCGCCAAAATCATTCTGAACATAACGAAAAAATATATTTCATTGTGTTTGTTTATTATTAAATTAATGTTAACGTATCTAAAATATATTTAGTTGGGTTAGGCTAAATTAAATTGCGCTTGTTGTAATAAGGTTAGGTAGGTTTCCAAAGTTTCTCTTGGTACAAAATTATAAATTCTTACATTAACATAAATGAAAAAATATATCTCTAAACATATAAGAAAATTTTTTAGAAAGGACTTAATTTTAGATGAGTTCTTGCTAATTGACCAGTTTTACCTAATCGGCACGACATATATATATATATATATATATATATATATATATATATATATATATATATATATATATATATATATATATAATATATATATATATATATATATGTCATGCATTAGGTAAAACTTGCATGATTTAGACTTAAATAGCAAAGCTCACCTTGCCTATATAAGACAAGTGAAAATTTGTGTATGCAATAATTTCGCCAAAATCATTCTGAACATAACGAAAATATATTTCATTGTGTTAGTTTATTATTAAATTAATGTTAAAGTATCTAAAATATATTTAGTTGGGTTAGGCTAAATTAAATTGCGCTTGTTGTAATAAGGTTAGGTAGGTTTTCAAAGTTTCTCTTGGTACAAAATTATAAATTCTTACATTAACATAAATGAAAAAAATATATCTTTAAACGTATAAGACAAAATTTTAGAAAGGGCTTAATTTTAGATGAGTTCTTGCTAATTGACCAGTTTTACCTAATCCGCACGACATATATATATATATATATATATATATGTCGTGCCGATTAGGTAAAACTTGCGATTTTGGCTTAAATAGCAACGCTCACCTTGCCATATAAGACAAGTGAAAATTTGTGTATGCAATAATTTCGTCAAAATCATTCTAAACATAACAAAAAAAATATATTTCATTGTGTTTGTTTATTATTAAATTAATGTTAACGTATCTAAAATATATTTAGTTGGGTTAGGCTAAATTAAATTGCGATTGTTGTAATAAGGTTAGGTAGGTTTTCAAAGTTTCTCTTGGTACAAAATTATAAATTTTTACATTAACATAAATGGAAAAAATATATCTTTAAACGCATAAGAGAAAATTTTAGAAAGGACTTAATTTTAGATGAGTTCTTGCTAATTGACCAGTTTTACCTAATCGGCACGACATATATATATATATATATATATATATATATATATATATATATATATAGTATATATATATATATATATATATATATATATATAAGTAGGGTAAATCACTCAGAGTGGCTCAAAATGGCGGCGGTCACCCCAACACCACCACCCACCCGCCACCCAGCCCCCACTTCCGGTCACCCCCACTTCCGGTCGGTTCAACCCCACTTCCGGTCTGTCCAACCCCCACTTCCGTTTTTTTTTTTTTTTTTTTTTTTCATCCTGTGCAGCAACCCCTCACCCCCGAGCTCCTCATCCCTGAGCGGTCTCCTTCCGCGTGCTCGAGCCCCCGCCCCGCTCCGCCCGCCCGCGCCCGCCCTTGCCCTTCCGCGTCGAGCCGCCCGAGCTGCCTTCTGCAGCGCCTTCTGCGGATCGCTCCTGCTCCTCGATTTTTTTTCGAATTTTTTTTTTCGAATTTTTCATTTTTTCAAATTCTTCATTTTTTCAATATTACTTCTGATATTTTTTACTTGACCTCTATGGAGAGTCAGAGATATGGTAACCCCCTATGGAGTTGACATTTTCTCGATTTCAATAAAAAGAACGAAAAGACTCATTTTTCAATATTATATCATTCCTCCATCTCCTTGGATCAAGATCCCCCAACCCCATCTCCCACCTTCATCCCTCCATCTCCTTGGATCAAGTTTTGAAGATACCTATGAGATATTCCTTAAAATTTCTCGTTTTTCAATATTACTTCTATCATCCCTCCATCTCCTTGGATCAAGATTGGTAACCCCCTATGAGGTCTCTCTTTAAGTAAATTGAATTAAGACTTACCTGCTTTGGAATTTCATCAAATTCACTTCCATCTCCCCAAAACCCCTGCTCCACTTCCTTGGATCAAGATTTACCTCGATTTTCATTTGCTCGATTTCAATAAAAAAAACG
>WNWK01044281.1:0-15159 GCA_009830355.1 Cherax destructor | reverse complement strand
ATGACGTTTTGCTGATGATATAATGTTTCCCCCCCGATTCCCCAAACCCCAAAACATCGTTAACCAACTAGCCTCGTGTCAGGACCTGGGGTTGATAATTTACGAAAAAACAGATACTCAAAGGCGTCCCCTCGACAAAAGGGGCCAGTTCGCCAGATCCGTTGCATGATGGGTCTCTTCAGAATAAGTAAACAGATACTGGTATCTAGGCTAGACCCACTTTTTGGACCTGTTGTAACGAGACTTTGTCGTCAATACAAAAAAAGGGCTGAGCACTTAGAGTTGTGCAGGGTTTCCCCCCGGTATGGTGCTAATGTTAAAATTGTAAAAAATTTTTCTTGTTTATATTAGATATTGGTTGATTATGCTGCGCCACTACTTGCTCGGTCTGATGGGAATTTTGGGGGGCGGGGAAAACTGAGAACGAAGCAAGAGGATCATTTTATCCCTACTCCCAAAAATTTTAAATATGCAGAAAGAATTTGATTTTCCCAAACATCGAGATCGTGTTACTGAAAGAAATATCCAAATTGGGGTTAATATGCCAGGCAAGCCTTTAAAACCCCATGCACAGAAGCCCCCCAAATTTTCCCCCAGCACTGATGAACACCCCTCCAGATGGATCGAAAACGGAACCGACCTCCGCATGAATCAGATCATGTTTGGGCAAAAGGCAACAGCGGCACTTCCCCCCATGGAATATTCCCCTTTCCCAAACCCACCACCCCTCCATTTCCCCCCAAAACACTTCAAAAATCACAACCAAAGTTTCAAATTTAAGCCAAACATGATCCTTAAGCTATTTATAATTTCCCAAACAGCACACTCTCAAAATTATTTATTTGAGGGTTTCTGTTCCCCCAATCCACGGGGCGCTGGTAGTGCTTCTGTTGTCACAGAGTGTGGCTCTCTTAAAGAAATGGAGCCCCATAATAAGCCTCCCCCTTCAGAAGAACCCATACCCCTTACCAAATGCGTCCATGTATTTAAAGGTTTACTCTCTAATTGTAACTGATTTCGTTCCATAAATGCTCTCAACTCATCAAGTATAACTTGTGGATGCCTGTCAGAAGCCAGGCACAGGTATGGTAGGGTTTGGATAGAGTAGATGAATGCTGTGGATTTCCCTTCCCTTGGTCTTCAGATGCATGATAGAACTGATAAATTGGCTGTTTTATGCTTTCAAAGAAGGGGATTACAATTTTTTATTAGCAGTTTGAGAACAAAAAAAAAGAACTTCAACGAATTTTTTTATTAAGACTGGAGATTGACACCCGTCAGTCCATCTATCATCCTTCATCATGCAGGGGGGCCACATGTCTATGGTGCATCCAAAAAAATAAGAGGCTTTTGGGATGCCCCCATTTGCCCGCCTCCGGCTGGGTTACAAGTATTTTTGGGCGGGTTAAATCCCCACCACCAGATGTAGACCAAACGAAAATGTTTTTGGGCCAGATGGACTATTGTCACCCCTGCGTCATTATGTATTGGAGTGTGATAAAATTAATGAATTCAGGACAACTCACTCGAAATGTTTAGATATGTCAAAGTATTTTATCCACAGTGGTATATTACAAACCATTCTGGAAAATACCCTGACTTTGCTCATTGTACATAAAGCATTACCACGTGTGTGTGTGTGTGTGTGTGTGTGTATATATATATATATATGCAAAAAGATCACAGTAATCAGGTGATATCAAAATATGCAAAACAACCACTATGAAAAAATAGAGGAATTCCAAGCGCTGTGACTACTCACATTATCAAGGAACTATAAAGGAAACATGACAAGAGGACTTATATAAGGGGTGAGACTACACCTCACAGTCACATCACACTAACAAAGACTACACCTCACAGTAGCGTAACATCGCACGACTCTGTGAAGAGGAAAAACAAGAAAGGACCTGAAACTCTTCCCAAGAATTAAGATTAGTCCAATTTATCATTAAATTCTTCCCAAATTTTATTAATTATAAAAGAATCCAATTTATATAAACCAAAAGAAATATTCATATTATTTTCAAAACTGCTTTTAATGAAACATGATTCTATTATATTCCTCTCAACCATGGACTTGCTTGATACAACCTTCTCAGCATTTTGAAAATCAATTGGATGGTTAAAGTCTCTCACATGAATAAATAGAGCATTAGAATCTTGTCCAGTTCTAATGCTATATTTATTTGTTTTAATCTTAGTTCAAGACTTTTACCAGTTTGACCATAATAAACTTTATCGCATATTTTACAGGGAATCTTATAGACACATCCGTCAGCATTTTGGGGGAATTTTTATCAAAAGTCTTTTACTGTATCAAGATTTTTAAATACAACTTTGATATTAAAATTCTTAAGAAAGGAAGGCATATCAACCAAGTTTTCATGGTAAGGAGAACCAACATATTTTTGGTTGAATAAGGTTGGTTGTCCCTTTTGGGATTGTAAAAAGTATTCCTAGCTATTTTAAAAGATTTATCAATTATGTTTCTAGGGTATTTTAAATCATTAGCTATTTCATAAATTTTAGAGATTTCTTCATCTATGAACTCTGGACTACAAATACGTAAAGCTCTCAAAAACATTGAAGAAAAAACCGACACTTTAACTCTATATTGATGTGAAGAGTAATAGTGTACATAGGAACAATTATTTAAAGGTTTTCTGTAAATTTTAAATTTAAAATCAATGTTACCCTTAATAATAAAAACATCTAGGAAGGGCAATGAGTTATTTACTTCGAATTCAACAGTAAAATTTATAGAATGAGCTAAGCTATTTAATTTAACAAGGAAATGGTTTATGTCTACATTCTTAGGCATAAGGCACAAAATATCATCAACATATCTATACCACTTAGCTCTATTGGGAAGGATAGTGTTAAGCAATCTTGTTTCGAAAAATTCCATATATAAGTTACTAAGAACAGGTGAAAGAGGATTGCCCATTGCCATACCAAACTTCTGTGTGTAAAACTCATCATTAAATACAAATTTTGCATCAACAATACAAAGTTTAATAAGTTTAATGATAGTAGGAACTAGCAATGGTAAATCATAATTAACCAGTTCTTCAGATAAGAAACTTAGTAAATCATCAACTGGAACTTTTGTAAACAAGGAGGTAACATCAAAACTAACCATATTGAAATCATTTAAATCAGTCAAGGTGCTTAATTTATCAACTAAATCTAAGTTGTTTTTAACATTAAAATTAGAAATTTTTCCAACAATTGGGCTCAAAATATCAACAAGCCATTTAGAAAGTTTATAAGAAACTGAACCTATAGAGCTAATAATTGGTCTAACAGGATTACCAGGTTTGTGTGTTTTTATTAATCCATACATATAAGGTAAAGATGAATTAGTGGATGTAAATTTTTTAATTAATTCATCTTTGCCCTTCAATAGATGTTTTATTGTTTTATTGAAACAATAATTGTCATGTTTCCTTTTATAGTTCCTTGATAATGTGAGTAGTCACGAAAGCGCTTGGAATTCCTCTATTTTTTCATAGTGGTTGTTTTGCATATTTTGATATCACCTGATTACTGTGATCTTTTTGCATCAATGGATACCACACGACTCTTCACAATGTTCTTGGTAAGCTTTCCTAATCATATTTCTTTTGTTTCCCATTTTTCTTCTGCATTGATCAAGTCACATAAGCTTAAAATTCGACTTAATTTTTTAAAAGACTGTTTGAATGAACAAGTTTTGCCTAAATCTCTTTTACCAAATAGACTCCTTGACATGAGAGATCGTCCTTTTGATGATTTTATGAGAATTATTCTTCAGAAACATATTGAAATTACTAAAATACAGGAGAAAGAAGCATTCAAAATATTGAGAAACAAAAAATACTCCTTTTATCAAGCTATTCCATCAGAATGGCAACATAGTATGTTGGATCATTGCTATAATAAACTCAGAAGAATTTGTAATAATCTCAAAAACAAACTACAAAGAAAATTAAATAATTTAATTGAAAATAGTGATTGGACAAAGCACGCTAATAACAATTTGTAATTAACTTATCAGATGAAATATTAGATAAAAATACAACTGCTCTCTTGGTTTCGGTTTAAGTTTTGCAACTTCAAAAAAACTTAATAATGTTGAAATTGCAAAAGCCTTTTTAATTTAGAAAAATCCTCTGATTTATCCACTGATGAAATTAATATTAGTAAGGGATGGTATATAGCTCAATGTTAAAACAAAATATTCCCAATTGCCCTCAAAGATTTTTTAAGTCTTATGATTCACTTTTGAATAATAAAAATTTGCGTCTTACTAAAGCAGATAAAATAAATGCAATTGTAATTATGAAAGAAACCGATTACCAAGATAAAATGAATAACCTCCTAGATGATTTTGAAACCTATTCTAAACTTAGAAAGAATCCCTTAGAAACTGTTAACAGCAATTTCAATAAAACAATAAAACATCTATTGAAGGGCAAAGATGAATTAATTAAAAAATTTACATCCACTAATTCATCTTTACCTTATATGTATGGATTAATAAAAACACACAAACCTGGTAATCCTGTTAGACCAATTATTAGCTCTATAGGTTCAGTTTCTTATAAACTTTCTAAATGGCTTGTTGATATTTTGAGCCCAATTGTTGGAAAAATTTCTAATTTTAATGTTAAAAACAACTTAGATTTAGTTGATAAATTAAGCACCTTGACTGATTTAAATGATTTCAATATGGTTAGTTTTGAGTTACCTCCTTGTTTACAAAAGTTCCAGTTGATGATTTACTAAGTTTTTATCTGAAGAACTGGTTAATTATGATTTACCATTGCCAGTTCCTACTATCATTAAACTTATTAAACTTTGTATTGTTGATGCAAAATTTGTATTTAATGATGAGTTTTACACAAGAAGTTTGGTATGGCAATGGGCAATCCTCTTTCACCTGTTCTTAGTAACTTATATATGGAATTTTTCGAAACAAGATTGCTTAACACTATCCTTCCCAATAGAGCTAAGTGGTATAGATATGTTGATGATATTTTGTGCCTTATGCCTAGAATGTAGACATAAACCATTTCCTTGTTAAATTAAATAGCTTAGCTCATTCTATAAATTTTGTTGAATTGAAGTAAATAACTCATTGCCCTTCCTAGATGTTTTTATTATTAAGGGTAACATTGATTTTAAATTTAAAATTTACAGAAAACCTTTAAATAATTGTTCCTATGTACACTATTACTCTTCACATCAATATAGAGTTAAAGTGTCGGTTTTTCTTCAATGTTTTGAGAGCTTTACGTATTTGTAGTCCAGAGTTCATAGATGAAGAAATCTCTAAAATTTATGAAATAGCTAATGATTTAAAATACCCTAGAAACATAATTGATAAATCTTTTAAAATAGCTAGGAATACTTTTTACAATCCCAAAAGGGACAACTCAACTTATTCAACCAAAAATATGTTGGTTCTCCTTACCATGAAAACTTGGTTGATATGCCTTCCTTTCTTAAGAATTTTAATATCAAAGTTGTATTTAAAATCTTGATACAGTAAAAAGACTTTTGATAAAAAATTCCCCCAAAATGCTGACGGATGTGTCTATAAGATTCCTGTAAAATATGCGATAAAGTTTATTATGGTCAAACTGGTAAAAGTCTTGAACTAAGATTAAAACAACATAAATATAGCATTAGAACTGGACAAGATTCTAATGCTCTATTTATTCATGTGAAGACTTTAACCATCCAATTGATTTTCAAAATGCTGAGAAGGTTGTATCAAGCAAGTCCATGGTTGAGAGGAATATAATAGAATCATGTTTCATTAAAAGCAGTTTTGAAAATAATATGAATATTTCTTTTGGTTTATATAAATTGGATTCTTTTATAATTAATAAAATTTGGGAAGAATTTAATGATAAATTGGACTAATCTTAATTCTTGGGAAGAGTTTCAGGTCCTTTCTTTTTTCCTCTTCACAGAGTCGTGCGATGTTACGCTACTGTGAGGTGTAGTCTTTGTTAGTGTGATGTGACTGTGAGGTGTAGTCTCACCCTTATATAAGTCCTCTTGTCATGTTTCCTTTTATAGTTCCTTGATAATGTGAGTAGTCACGAAAGCGCTTGAAATTCCTCTATTTTTTCATAGTGGTTGTTTTTGCATATATATATATATATATATATATATATATATATATATATATATATATATATATATATATATATATATATATATATATACTCACCTATTTGTACTCACCTAGTTGTGGTTGCAGAGGTCGAGTCATAGCTCCTGGCCCCGCCTCTTCACTGGCCACTACTGGGTCACTCTCCCATCGCCATGAGCCTTATCATACCTCTTCTTGAAGCTATGAAGAGGTATGAGCCTTATCATACCTCTTCTTGAAGCTATGAACCACTACATCACTTCCCAAGCTATTCCACTTCATGACCACTCTGTGACTGAAGAAATACTTCCTAACATCCCTGTGTATGTGTGTGTGTGTGACCCAACAATTAATATTTGCACCAATAACTCATTACAGTTGTGACCGGGTGTAGACTAGTAAATTGCTCATTATTTTATAATTTGTTTATGATTGCAACCATTGTTAAACGTAAGTAAGTAAATTTACTTACTTACATGATTCATTACCTTTGTAACTTGTGAGTTCATTACCTTTGTAACTTGTGAGTTCATTACCTTTGTAACTTGTGAGTTCATTACCATTGTAACTTGTGAGTTCATTACCTTTGTAACTTGTGAGTTCATTACCATTGTAACTTGTGAGTTCATTACCTTTGTAACTTGCCCAGCTATCAAAACTTTGAGGCCCAGTCCCTGGACCCATTATGTACCTCTGTAACCTTTTGACTATATTTTTGCAGATATTATTGCACCTCTAACCTCACTTACCAGTCACAAAGTTCCCTTTAATTGGACCCTAGAATGTCAAGATGCTTTTACGAAAGGAAATAGATTACTTTGTTCTGCACCCATTCTGTTGTCTCCAGACTTTTCAAAACCTTTTTCTTTGCAGAGTGATGCCTGTGAGTCTGGGGTGGGGGCAGTGCTTCTGCCTGTGGCATATTTTTCGGCCAAATACCAACCACACCAGAGGGCCTACTCCACTATAGAGAAGGAGGCCCTGGCTCTCCTATTGGCATTAGAGCATTTTAATGTCTACGTGGGCCAGTCCTCAAGGTGGTCACCATCTACAGTGACCACAACCCTCTGGTGTATATCAACACATGAAAACAAAAATACCAGACTCGTGCGTTGGAGTATTAGGTTGCAACCCTACAATGTAAAAATTATACACATCGCTGGCAAAAATAATATGCATTTAGTTAGGATGTGTTAGGGACTTTGGGTGGAACCAGCCCTTTCTTTCCCCTAGTGGGTTTTTTTAGCGGAAGGTGCCCTGCTTCCGACCGCAGGCACCTTGGACCTACGCTAGCCCTACCGTCTGCTGTCTCACTCTTAAGTTTAAAGCCGGACTTTATGTCTCAAGAAAAGTTTAGCTTTATCTAATGAGCGGGATGGTTGAGGGGAAAGGCGGTCCCATTATTATAATGTGCCATAACGGCACTCTACCCATTTGAGGTGGAAGCCTAGTCCTGAGCCCTCTTGGGGTGGGGTGTTGCATGCAAGAGTACGTAACCTTATTCGGAGCATGTTAAACACACCCATATAGGCTCCTCCCCAACCAGCGAACCATCGTTAGGGTTTGGCGATGGGGACCCATCATCAAATCAACGACTCGGTTCAGCCAATTATAATGCGAGTTTAACAATGACAAAGGTGACGTGGATACCACTCGCAGTTTGTCATTGGAATTCCTGCATAGAGCTGGTTGTGGAAGGTTGTTTGTCTTTTTGGCTGCTGTTTTGCCTTGACAACTGTGGCGTGCACTAAATACTACTCTGTCTGTATATAGTGTACATATATGTAAAGCCCTTTTTATTTACTTGGTGAAGGAAAAGACAAAAGTCTTATATAATCATAGCTTGGTAAAGGAAATACAAATTCAAAGCATTTTCCACTGTGTTTCTTTGCTCCAAGCTCCGTTTTACACTCAGGTTAACAGGCCATTGAACCTGTGGTTGTAATAGACCACGCCCACAGGATGGGTATGGTGTGCATAATAAAGATATTAAACTAAAAACTAACTCTTCACTATTATCGCCACTATGTATAAACTGGAGATGAAACGTGCACGATGTTTCGATTCTCTGTGGGTCATTATTACAAACACAGGTAATGAATGGCATGTGAGACCTGGTGGTAATGAGAATTGAAGCAAAGAAACTCAGCAGCAGACTATGTATATTTTGCCTTCACCCACTATACACGGTATGTACAATATGTACAGAGAGAATAATAAGTGTACACCAAGGTGACAGATGACAAAGCAGAAGCCAGAGAGAGAACACCGTATTCAACCAGCAGCTAGGCAAGTCTGCCAGTGCTTACCACAAGTGAACCACGTTGCTTCACCTTTGGCAGACTTGCCTGTGATTGGTCAATGAACCAAGGTACTGATTTAATGACGGGTACCCTATCGATCGTTAAACCCTTAGCACCCGGTTCGCTTGTTGGGAGGCAGCCTATATGGAAGTGTGACATACGCTGAATAAATTGTAACATACTTTTGCATGCCACATTCATTATAGGCTGAAGTTTATTAGAGAGAAGACACTAATAATGGTTGTAATTATAACCGTGATTTTTGAAAGAGGCAGACGGGTAAGCCAGGGGGTCATCATATGACTGAGACCCGCGTCAGCAAACACTTGTCCTGTTTCCTGACGAACCTTACACAAGACTCTGGCACCTACATACACTCAAGAAGGTTGAGAGCAGTTCCAGGTGCTGACACAAAATAATATCTTTGTAAAATACCATAATAATGATGCTGTGTGGGGTATGGCAGTTTATTAATAAGATGTTTTGCCCACCAGGGACGAAACGTCTGATTAGCGTCTATGTATGAAATGTCAGACAAATACTAAACATGCGAGGTTGAGTAAGGTCGAGGTGAGGTTCATGAGGTACTGAGAGGCTAGTGTCATGAAGTGATGACAGTGTCACTCAGGTGATGACAGTGTCACTCAGGTGATGAGTGTCACTGGTGATGACAGTGTCACTCAGGTGGCGACTTTTCACCGGTGGCGACAGTGTCCTCTGGCGACAGTGTCACAAAAGGGATGACATTTACCAGCTCACACACTGAGGTCCGTGTTTCGATCCCCAGAGGGGAAACATTAGCACGTGTTTCCAAGAAAACTACGTCCATGTTCACCAAGAAAATAGGTACCTGGGGTTAGTGGACGGTGGGGTCGCACCTGGGACAAAATTGACCAATTTGGGGAAATGCCTGCATAACAAGCGGCTTTCTTTTGTGATGTCTTGATGTCAGCTGGGACTGTATCCCTCGTCATGTTTGTAGTAAATAAAAGATATTTTTCGCACCAATGCACTTCACCATTTACCTCAGTAATAAGTAACAGTGCATCAATCACAGGTCTCATCAACGTTGATTAATGTCACACTTTCAGTTTTTTTTGGTGGGGGTGGGGGGGGAGGGTGTCTTGAAACATAAAAACCCGCCAGAGAAAGACAGCTATGCAATATGTATCAGTTTCTAATGTTTCACCAGCTGGGTAAACATCTTTACATCTTGCAACCTTCAATTGTTTTTTACTAAGGGTTACGAATTGGAACCAACGGGTTATTCAGTAAATTTTTTTAAACAACCAAAATTTTAAAATAGGGAAGGAGGGTTTTACGGTATCAAACAAGACAAACTGAGACGGCCCTTTTGGCTGCCCTTTGGTTTTTGACATCGCGCCATTCTAAAAAAGTCCCTTTTTGTTTTTCGGGTACTTTGTATGTTGTGGATTCTGGCTTTGTCCCCCCTCCGGGTGTGGTCTATGTTGTGGCTGCGGGGTGAGTCATAGCTCCTGGCCCCCCTTTTCACTCCCCTTTGGGGTCACTCCCCCTGAGCTTTATCATACCCTTCTTAAAACATGTATGGAACCTGCCCCCCCTACATCCTTCCCAAAATTCATTTTCCCACCCTCTGGATAAAAATACCCCAACATCCCTGGTTCATCAGCTTCAACTTCCAACTGTGTCCCCGTTTTTTGTCCCATCTCTGGAAATTTCTGTCTCTTCCACCTTTAAATTCCCTCAGTATCTTATATGTCGTTATCTGTCCCCCCTTCTCTCCGTCCCCAGTGCGTCAGGCTTTTTTAACCTCCCTCTGGACATCCCTTGCCCACAGTCTTGTTAAACCTTTGCCTTTCTCAAACTTCTTCCTGCTTTGGGGGTTTCCAAACTGGGCTGCATACTCCAGTATCCTAACGTACCAGTTCAGGGCCTGAACGATTCTTTATTAAGATTGGAATGTGCTTGGTTTTAGGGGCCCAATTTAGCAGTTATTTGGGTTTATTCCTCAGGAGGGCCTGGGTTTCTCCCCCAAATTTTTTTCCTTTTTTGAGGTTTGTAGCCTGGCCCCAGACTTTTGTGTGTGTGTGTAACCCCCCAGTTGACTCACCAGTTGTGGTTGGGGGGCGAGTCATACCCTGTGTGTGTGTGTGTGTGATGATAATTTTAAACTTACCACCACCACCTGACTACCACAACAGGGTGTAACACTAACCACCACCACCTGACTACCACAACAGTGGTTGTAACACTAACTACCACCACCATCTGACTACCACATCAGTGGTTGTAACACTAACTACCACCATCTGACTACCATCAGTGGTTTTTAAAACAACTACCACCTCGACACCCCATCGGTGGTTGTAACACTAAACCACCACTGACCACCGGGGGAAAAAATAACTACCACCATCTGACTACCACACAGTGGTTGTAACACCACCCCCACCTGACTACCCATCAGTGGTTTTAAAAAAACTACCCCACCATCTGACACCCCATCAGTGGTTGTAACACTCACACCCCTGACGCCACATCAGTGGTTGCCCTTAACTCCCCCCCCCGACTACCACATCGTGGTTGCAAACTAACTACCACCACCTGACTAAAACATCAGTGGTTGCAACACAACTACCACACCTGACTACCACAAACTGTCTTACTATTTATATTTACGGGCTGAGAAACCATAAACCATGTCACTTAATAATCTTATATACCATATTCACGTTTCTTTCTCATTACCCCAAAATTTGCTATTACAGATTCCATAACCTATAATTCAGCCCCCCAGCAACACTTTGCAAGTGTTTCTGGGGACACAAACCCCCACAACACTGTTGCAAGTGTTGCTTTGGACAAACCCGATCACGGACCAATTTTCCACTTCCGGCTAACGTAACGTAACATAACAGTAATTTTTTTGCCATAAAATATCTTCCGAATGGTAGCCAGTACCATGGCGGTGAATGGGTCCCGTCCAGGGGGAAGAATGGTGTCACAACCATGGCTGGAAGAATGGTAGTCACAGTCCATGGCTGGAAGAATGGTAGCACAGACCTGGTGGAGGGGGTGTCACATACCGTGTTAAAAATGGTAGCACATCCCGGTGGAAGAATGGTAGTAAAGTCCATGGCGGGAAGAATGGTAGTCACGTACCATGGCGGGAAGAATGGTGTCACAGTCCCATGGGGGAAGAATGGTAGCCGTAGTGGGGGAAAAAGGAGTCACAGACCTGGCTGGAAGAATGGTAGCCCGACCGTGGCTGGTGAATGGTAGCCCAATCCGTGGTGGAAGAATGGTAGTCACAGTCCCAGACTGGAAGAAGGGAGTCACAGTACCATGGATGGAAGAATGGGTCACAAAATTTTTGGGGGAAAAATTTAGTCACAGTACCGTGGCTGGAAGAATAGTACCCGACCATATAAGAATGGTAGCCCGTCCTGGCTGGAAGAATGGTAGCCCGTACCATGGATGGAAGAATGCAGTAAATCCCGGGGGGAAGAATGGGTCCGTCCCGTGGGGGAAAAATGGTTTTACATAAGGTGGAAGAATAGTAGTCAATACCGTGGCTGGAAGAATTGTGTCACAGTACCATGGATGGAAAATGGTAGTCACAGTAGTGGGGGAAAAAATGGGCCCAATTTCCCGTGGCTGGAAGAATGGTAGTCCGTCCCGGGGGGTGGTAGAATGGTAGTCACAGTCCATTTCGGGGAAAATAGTGTCCAGTCCATCTGGAAGAATGGTAGTCACAGTCCGTGGCGGGAAAGAATGGTAGCCCGTACCGTGGGTGGTAGAATGGTACAAGTACCATTTTTTAAGAAAAATATCACAGTCCGGGGTTTGGGAAAAGAAGGGGATCACAGTCCATATTTGGGAAAAAGGGGAGTAATACCATGGTGGAAAATGGTAGTCACAGAAATGGCTGGAGAAGGTATCACTCCGGGGCTGGAAGAATGGTAGTAAAGTCCGTTGGAAGAATGGAGTCAAGTACCGTGGCTGGAAAAAATTTATTCCGTACCGTGGCGGGGAAAAATGGTAGTCACAGTACTGCGGGGAAAAATTTTAGTAAAGGTACCTTGTGGAGAAGGGTATCACAGTACGTGGCTGGGGAATGGTGTCGTCCGTTGGAGAATGGTGTCACCCAGGTGGGGGGGCCCCTTTGGGCTGGAAGAATGGAGTCAAGTACCATTGGAAGAATGGTAGCCCAAGTCCCATGGCTGGAAAAAGAATGGTGTCCAAAACCCTGGAAAAGGGTGAATCCCTGGCTGGAAGAATGGAATCACATTGGCTGGAAAAATGGTGTCGGGGCGAAGCGGGAGAAAATGGTGGTCACATACCATGGCTGGGAAGGGTTTTTTGGGGTTCCGTCCGGGGCTGGAAGAATGAAGTCCGGGCGGGAAAAAATTTTTCCGTCCTTGGTGGTAAACTGGGTAAAAAAAAGGGGGGTTTGTTTGGGTTTTTCAACAAATCCATGGTGTTCTTGTCGACGATCCGGGGTTTGCGGTAAAAGATACCAGGGTTTGGCCGCGATACCATGGTGTTTGTGTCAGACAGATCCATGTTTGCTTTCAGACGATACCTGGGTTTTTCAAAATGATACCGGGGGCTGTGTCAGACTGATCCGGGGTGTTGTTGTGTCAGACAAGATACCGGGTGTTTTGTCAGACATGATACCTGGTGTTGTTGTTAGACAAATCCGGTGTTTTTCAGACATGAAAATTGTTGCTGTTAGACAAGATCCATGGTGTTGCTTTTCAGAAAAGTCCATGGTGTTGCTTGTCAGACTGATACCTGGTGTTCTGTGTGGACGATCCATGGTGTTTGTGTAACTGATACCATGGTTTGCTGTTGACTATCCTGGTGTTGCTGTGTCAGACATGGTTGGTGTTGCTGTGTCAGACATGATCCATGGTGTTGCTGTGTCAGACATGATACCATGGTGTTGCTGTGTCAGAATGATACCATTGGTGTTGCTGTTCAGACATGATACCAAAAGTGTTGCTGTTCAGACATGATACCATGGTTTTTGGTGTCAGACATGATCCATGGTGTTGCTGTGTCAGACTGATCCTGGTGTTGCTGTGTCGAATGATACCATGGTGTTGCTGTTGACATGATACCATGGTGTTGCTTTTCGCTTACACCGGGGTGTTGCTTTCGACAGATCCTGGTTTGCTGTTCGACAGATCCATGGTGTTGTTTCAGACATGATACCATGGTGTTGTGTGTAAAATATCCTGGTGTTGCTGTGCGACATGATACCAGGGTTTGCTGTGTCAGACATCCATGGTGTTGCTTTTCAGACATGATAATTTTGCTGTGTGCCTGATCCCAGGGTGTTGCTGTTAACATGATACCATGGTGTTGCTTTTGTCAGACATGATCCATGGTGTTGCTGTGTCAGACATGATACCATTTGTTGCTGTGTCGACATGATCCTGGTGTTGCTTGTGAATGATACCATGGTGTTGGTCTGAATGTAAATTTTGGTGTTGGTGTCCGACATGATCCATGGTGTTCTTTAGAAAAGATACCATGGTGTTGCTGTTAGACATGATCCATGGTGTTGCTTTTCGAAATATTCCCGGTTTGCTTTTTTAGACAAGATCCATGGTTTTTTCAGACAAAACCATGGTGTTGCTGTTCAGACATGATACCATGGTGTTTTGAGACAATACCATGGTTTTGCTGTGTCAGACAGATCCATGGTGTTCTTTCAAAAAGAAAATTTATGTTGTTTGTCAACTACCATGGTGTTTGTGTCAGACATGATACCAAATGGTGTTGCTGTGTCGACAGATACCATGGTGTTGCTGTGTCAGACATGAGCCATGGTGTTGTGGGGAGACATGATACCATGGTGTTGCTGTGTCAACTTTGCCCCGGGTGTTGTGTGTCAGCATGATACCATGGTGTTGCTGTGTCAGACCAAAAAATGGGGTTGATGAAATCTCATACTTACCTGTCTCCTTACCTCCCTGACCCTTCTGCCTTTCTCTTCACCTGTCTTCTGCCTTTCTCTTCACCTGTCTTTGCCTTTCTCTTCACCTGGTTTCCCCTTTCCCTCACCTTTCTTCTGGTTTTTCCCTCATCTCTTTCAATTTTTCAGTTTTTTTTTCTGCTTTTTGGTCAAAAAGGTTGTTTTTTGCCCCGGGTTTAATTTCTCAGATCACTCTTCTCTCTCGTCTCCCACCTCTCTCTCTCTCCTCTCTCTCTCTCTCTCTCTTCTCTCTCTCCCCCTTTCTCCACCTCCTTCTCTCTCTCTCTCTCTCTCTCTCTCTCTCTCTCTCCCCTCTCTCTCTCTTCTCTCTCCCCCCCTTTTTTCTCCCCCTCTCCCCCCCCCTCTCTCTCTCTCCCTCTCCCCGACTCCCACCTCTCTCTCGTCTCCACCTCTCCCCGTCTTCCCCTCTCTCTCTCCCCCCCTCTCTCGTCCCCACCTCTCTCTCCCCGTCCCCCCACCTCTCTCTCGTCCCCCACCCTTTCAACACTTTTGAAATCTATATTCTTCGTGGGGCCCGGGTTTTTTGCTTTCTCCCTTTTCCATTACGTTGCACTTTTTCTCTCCCCTTCCCCTTCCCCTTCACAAACGGTAAAAAAATACCGAAAATCATTCTTTAATCTTCTTTTTCCCCATTAAATCTTGCTCATATTCTTTTTTTTTTCTTTTCCCCTTTTTTACTGCTGACTTCTCTTTTTGTTTTTTTCACTTTTTCTCCG
>WNWK01044280.1:0-15159 GCA_009830355.1 Cherax destructor | reverse complement strand
GCCACTGCTGGTGCTGCTATGTTGTGCTGCTATGCTGGTGTTGCTATGCTGGTGCCACTGCTGGTGCTGCTACTGCTGGTGCTGCTACTGCTGGTGCTGCATGCGGGTTTGGCACTGGGTGCGCTCTGCTGGTCCCGTTGCTGGGCTGCTATGCTGGTGCTGTTTCGCTGGGCTGCTACGCTGGTGCTGCTTGCTGGTGCTGCTCCCCTGGTGCTGCTATTGCTGGTGCTGCATGCGGGGCATAGCAGCAATTACTAGGTCCTTTAAGTCACACAATTTTTTTAACTATCACACTACTTTTAAGACTCACATGCAGTTTTCTCCCCTGACCCAGCATTTCCCCCTGACGTACCCTATATTTTCTCCATGTTGCTCATTTTCCAGGTAGATCTGTCTGTGATTTCGATAAAGCACGCGGGGCGAAACGTTGTCAATAAAGGATCACATTATACCTTATGTGTTTATTTTTCCATTGTGTTATTTTTTCCATTTTTTTCCAAAAAGTTTCTCAAGTCCATTGTAATCTGCTAAGCGAAAATCTGGGACCGTTACTGAGTTATTCCTACTATGAAACTTCCATTCAATGCCAAAGGTAATTGATTTGTGGTCGCTTGGCCGGTTCCTCTGTAATTTCTAAATTATTAACAAGGGTTTTTTGTTTCCCAGAACTAAGTCAAGCAGATTTTTTCCCCCTTGTAGGTTCTGTCAAAAACTGCTTCAAAAACAATCTTGAACTATTTTAAAAATCGTTAGATTCTAAATTCCCAGTAAAAAAATTCCAATCAATTTGACTAAAGTTGAAGTCCCCCAGAATAACACGTTATCGTGCAGGGCCTTAAAAATTTTCCTCCCATATGTCCCCCCTTGGCCCCTATCTAAGTTTGGGACGGTATATCACACCTAAAATAAATTTTTTCATCCCCTCTGAAAATTCTTCCCAGACAGACTTGTATGTTTTAATTAGACTTTATACCCATTTTTATACAACAATTTAAATGATCACAATAGAGTGCCACCCCCCCCCCTTCCCGATACTTCTGTCTATTTGGGAACAATTTAAAACCCTGAATGTGACATTCGGCAGGAAGCCCCGATTTTTCATATTAAACCATGTTTCAGTTATTGCAAAAACATCAATATTACCTGTACTTAATACCCCAACTCGTCCATCTTTTCCTAGCACTACGACTATTGGTGTAATATACCAAAGACCCTTTTTTCTCTTTACCCTTCCTGCTCTTTTCTTTTTTTCCCTTATACCTATTACTGTCCTTGTCACCTAGTGCCACTGGCTATTGGTTGAACTGTCAACCTATAAACCTGTTAACCTAGTGCCTCTGTTGGTTGAACTGTCAGTGACTGAATAATTAATTTAAATTTGTTACGGGCCCCTTTTTGTGCTTTTTTCCCAAGAGATAATGCCAATTCACACTGCTAGAGTTCAAAATTGGCATGAAGAACTGAAAGTGTTTGAACATTGGTTGGCCCCCACAATCGCCGGTCTAAATATGGAGCATCTGGGGGGCCCCAATGGAAAGAAGTCGGAATCAATTTCCTCCACCATCGTCTTTGGAAAAATTTAAGAGATTCCTATCTTGTTTTAAGAGCACAACTGTTGGGTACAAGGATCGGGGCAGCGCCCCCCCGGTGGGTGATTGCAAAAACTGACATGATTGAAGATAGCATTCGACTCTTGGTCCTTTGATTGAATAGTGATGTTGGGCAACTGGTTCCCCGGGGGTTTTCCCCGTTTCTCCAATATATGAAAGATTAAAAACGGGTAAACATAATTGAATCCTCGTGTTGAAATGTGATGGGAATGTTCAATATAGTTGTTATGGATTGTACAAACTGATAGATATTTAGTGGATTCTCTTGTGCACAACCATAACAGTACTGTACGAAATTAGGATTCTCATTATGCCTTGGGCTTTGTGAGGATTTGGTGAGATTAGAGCAGTGTTCTCCACAGCCATCCTCATGTTTCTTCCATTGTGAACCTGCCCTCCCCGTCCTAAAATTAGTAGAAAACCATTTAGTTTACAGCTTTTAATCGAGATTGCAACATGGTGTTTGCAACTAGCTTAGTGGATTAAAACAAAGGTTTAAAGAATAATGGGAATACTATGGAAGATTAAAAATAACCAAGGTACATGCATAATCATTGATAATGAGGATATTGGTAGGCAGTATTTGGGGTTTATGGATACATTTTTCCAAACATTCTAGAATTACCCCAATTATCATTGTTTTGTAGGGCATTATCCACTAGTGCAACGTATCCAATGCCATATGACTTATTCAGGGCGATTAGATGCAACTTATCGCTGGTATTACATCCCCCTTTGGGGAAATAAATGGTAAAAAATACCGACACAATGGAAAAATAAACACAAAAACGTATAATGTGACCCTTTTATTGAAACGTTTCGCCCACGCAGGGGGCTTTATCGACCCAAACAGATCTACCGGGAAAATGAGCAACATGGAGATATAAAAAGGGTACAGTCAGGTGGAGAATGCTGGGTCAGGTGGAGAAACTGCATGTGAGTTTTAAAAAAGTAGTGTGATAGTTAAAAACATAGTGTGACAAAGGACCTGCAGTGCCATTCTTGAGTTCTGGGGGGATAGCGTTGAAAAAGTTGGGGCAATAGGTTCCTATGTTGTGAAGCCGTTGTTCTGGTTGAAGTTGTTGGATATACAGATGAGTGATGATTCTAGGATTCTTGGTAGGTGTTCTTTTTGGGATGAGCTTGCGTTTCGTAGTTGATTAAATGGTTTTTAAATTTGGTGTTAAACCCGGCATTTCTTGGGTCAGATCTCCCGCTGGTGTTCTAAAAGGGTGTTTGTAGGCCCCGGATGTTTCGCCAACGTATAATTTCCCAGCCATTACAAGGGATTTGTATCCCCCTGCCGTGGATTGGCTTTTCCTGTCTGTTACTGGTAATTCCTTAATGGTGGTGGATTTTAACGAAAAAAAAGCCAACCCACGGCAGGTTAAAATCCCTTGTAAGGCTGCAGAAAAATCGTTGGAAAACACCCAGAGACCCACCACATTTCAGCCCCAGGCGGGCTTGACACTAAAGAAATGCCTGTGTTCCCCAAAAATTTTACACAACCTTTTTCAACTACAGCGAAGACTCATCGCCAGAAAGCAACACCAAACCGAAAATCCTAAATCACCCTCATAGCATAAGAAATAAAAAAAGGAGGAACACTGCAGCAGGCCTTTTGGGCCCCATACTAGGCAGGTCCCACAATCCGTCCCACAAACAGAATATTTGTCAAAATTTTCAATGCCCCCAAGAAATAAGCGACAATTCTCCCCCTCATGGCGAGTCCCATCAAACCAACCCTCTCACTCGTTTAAAGAACATAAGAAAGGAGGAACACTGCAGCAGGCCTGGGCCCATACTAGGCAGGTCCTTCACAACCGTCCCACTAACAGAATATTTGCTAACCCAATTTTAAATGCTACCCAAGAAAAAAGCTTTGCAATTCTACCCACTCATCCCGGAATCCCACTCCCAACCCCCTCACTCATGAATTTATCCAACCTAAATTTGAAACTCCCCAAAGGCCCTAGCTTCAAAAACCCCCATAGGCAGACTTTTCCCACTCTCCCCCCCTATTTCCAAACCAATTTTTCCCTATACCCTTTTCTAAATTTAAAACTTATCTAACTTAACCATTATTGGGGTTCTTCTTGGAGAATATCCTCAAGACCTTTTTTTTCCCCTTTTTTAAATACCCATTTTCCACTTGTATACCTCATCATGTCCCCCCTCATTCTACGTTTTACAAGTGAATGTAATTTTGGGGTTTAATCTTTCTTCGTAAGGAAGTTTTTAATGCTATGTATTAATTTAGTCATTCTACGCTGAATGTTTTCAAAGTTTTAATTCTGTAAATGGAGACCAGAACTGAGCTGCGTAATCTAGGTGAGGCCTTACTAATGATGTATAAAGCTGTAATATAACCTCGGGACTTCTTTGCAAACACTTCGATATAAACCCCAGTAATCTATTTGCCTTATTCTACGCTTAGGCATTGCTGTCTTGGTTACCCCAAAACCAACCAGAACAACGGCTTCTACAAAAGCTGAACCCCTTTTCCGAACCCCTTCCTATCCCCCTAGAACCCCAAAAATGGTCATACCCTTTTCATATTTTTTAACATCACACTATTTTTTAAGACTAAATGCAGCTTTCTCCACCTGACCCAGCATTCTCCACCTGACTGTACCCTATATATTCCCCATGTTGTCTTTTTCCCAGGTAGATCTGTTGTGACTGAAAAAGCCCACTGCGTGGGCGAAACGTTGTAAATAAAGATACTTTTAACGCATGTGTTTTTTTTTCCATCTCCCATTATTCTGTTTCCCACTTTCCGTAAACTTTGAGGCCCTGTGTTCCCCTCTCCATCTGGGGAGGTGGGTGCTGAACTAAATAGCTTCAGACACACGCGCCGCCGCAAATTTTTCCTCATTTGTTCGGGGTTTACTCTTCCAACACTGCATAGCTCCTGATAACGCACGGAGAGGGGAAAATACTTGAGCTGAAGATTTCCATCCCCCGTGCCTTATCTTGCATTATTAAATCTTTCTAATTGACCAGTTTTTACCTATTCGGCACGATACAACACACACACACACACACATATAAAAAAATATATATATATATATATATATATATATATATATATATATATATATATATATATAAAGAACTATGAAAAAAAAAATTCACATTATCAAGGAACTATATAGTTCCTTGATAATTGATATCCAAAAACTTGGAATTTTTATTTTTTTATAGTGGTTTCTTCTTTTTTATATCACCTGTTTACTGTGATCTTTTTTCAAAATATATATTATGGTATAAAAAGTGTGTGGGAAACTTTATTCTTCGTACCATAATTGTGAGACAGATACGGGCCTTCTTGACAGGCTTTAAGAACATTGAATGCAGGAACACTGTAGACCTACTGGAACCATGGGAAAAAAATGGTATAAAAACAAAAAACAATGGAAAAAAAAACACATAACAGTATAATGTGATCCTTTAGAAACGTTTCGCCCACGCAGTGGGCTTTATCGAGTCCCGACAATACACCAAAATGGCACGTCCTTATCAAAACCAACCATGTATTTGTCCAGCCTTTTTAAAAAAAAGTTCCCCAAAAACTTGCTTCTGTACCCCAAACACCAATTTTAAACCCAGCCCCTCCCCTTATATTTGTCCAATCTCTTTTTAAAAAGGGACTCAAGGTCCCAGCCTCTATCCCCTCTGGGAAAATTTTCCAATCAAATTTTCAACTTAAATCCGTTATTTCTGGTTCATATGGTATCGTTCCAGACCATGGAGCGAATTCTTTCTCCAGACTCACCACCTCAAATACTTTTTTTCTGGGGGGACTGAAACATCTTTATTTCATTACCCTCTTCTTTTGTATTTGACTGAAGAAGACTCCTTTTGGGGGAAACGTTTCATCATTAAAAAGATTAATGTTTTACATGTTTTTAATCTTAAACTTGTCGGTATTTTATACCATTTTCAAAAGGCTAAGACCTTTTTCCACCTCCCATCACTTCAAAGCCTCAAAGAGCCGGTGGTGATCCTTAGTATACTACCACCACCCAGGATGTGACCCCCAACAGTCAACTAACCCCAGGTACCTCCTGTAGGTGAACAGGGGGAGCAGGTTAAGGAAACATGCCAACGTTTGGGGTTTTAAAAATATTAAGCACTAGGGCAAGGTTTTACCATGTCCAGTGTTTCTACCCCTGGGGACGAACCACGGACACTCGGTATGTGAGCCGAGCCGGGTACCAGCCAACCTAGTTTATAACTTCGAGGGGTTTTTTTCATTCCCAAAGGACTAGACTTGACACTTGCCCACATTTAACTGACTGCTTTTTGAAAAAACATTAATTTGTCCAAATCCTCCTGGGAAATTTATTGGATCCTCCTCAGAATCGCAAATTTGCTCATGTCACTTGCAATTCCTTCATCAAGGCAAAATAAATTATGCACAACAATGGACCTAGAACTGATCCTTGTGGAACGCCACTAGTGACCGATCCCCATTCAGACTTGACCCCATTAATGAAAACCTTTTGGGTTTTTGTTGGTAAGCCACGCCTCTATCCATGCTAGAACTTTGCTTCCTATACCATGAGCTGCCACTTTTTTTAAAGAGTCTTTTGTGAATTACTCTGTCAAAGGCTTTCAAATCCAAATAAGCAACATCATTTTTTTTATCATTGTCTACTGCCTCAAAACTTTATTGAAGAACGCCGTAAATTTGTGGTGAACGACCCCCGTGAACCCCAAAGCTGAGATTCATTAATCAAATTATGCTCTTCAAGGTATTCAATAATATCAGCTATAAGGATTTAATAATTTTCCTACTAGAAAATAGGTTTAGGACGGTAATTGGGTTTAAAAATTAGAAATTTCATTTAAAGTTTTACACCTCTGGCACAACACCATTTGATCAAAATATTAAATACCCCGTTGGCGGGTGACCTAGATCAACCATTTTAAATTACCCTTTTAATATAAATTTGTTAGGTCCCGGGACTTATTTTTAGTTTATCTAACTGTTTGATAACCATTTCCCCCGGGCAGTAATATTACTTAATTTGTTTTCTTCAGGGAAATGAATAATTGTTAATTTCTGAGATTCATTTATATCTTCTTTGTAAAAACTGACAAGAAATAACCATCCCCAATTTCCAATGTTCAGACTTTTTCCCCGACTTTTGTCCTATACACTTAAAAACCCTTTTGGGTTACTCTTTTGATTCATTAGTATCCTTAATTTCATATGTTTAGCCTTTCTAACCCTTTTTTACTTTTTTTTAAGATGAACGTTTTGTAAGGTTAACCCTCTTTTTTTGTGCGCCTATAAATTCCTCTTGTCTCCTAATACATGATTTATTTTTATTCTCAATTTGGGGTCGTTCTTATTTTACCTAATCTCTCTCTGGGAATATATAAACTTTTAGCTGAAAAAACTTAAAAAAAATAGGATCCTAGCAAAATTTTTTCATAATACTAGCGATGGGGCATCTGTTAGAGATCTACAGGCATGAGGGACTCAACTATACATTCGTGTCACTGACATATGTACTTGTTTAAAATTTTGGAGAAAGGGTTTTAATGAAGTCTCGTGGGGCATCTTGAGAAGCCCAAAACTAGCCAGGGGGAAAACCAGCATGAACTAGAGGCAGAGGAAAGTCTGTCTCACCAACCTTCTAAAATTTTAAGATAGGACTTAGTCGACTATATTTTTTGAGAAGAAAGCCTTTGATGTGTTACTCCACCTGACTAATACACAAACTAGAGGCACAAGTAGGAATAAAAAGAATGAGGGAGTGAGATGAGAGGAAGGGAGGTGTGTAGTGTCTCAAGGATTGACACTGAGGCCACTTTTTTTAATTTGCGTTATTAAACTCTTAGGGGGAAAAGAGTTTTTTTTCCCTGTGAGCGATAATGAAACTTGATGAGAGGGTTAACAAAGCAGGGAGAATGGGGGGGCTTGGGACACCCCCACAGCCACAATTTGAAAAAACATGTTATTTTGGTCGTGGGCCCAACAAGGAAAATATACGATAAAACACAACCCGCACATATAAAAAAAGGAGCTTGCGACGTTTCGGTCCGACTTGGACCATTTACAAATCATACTAAACACAGAGACGGGGGAAGGAGTATTTATAAAGGGAGACAGGGGAAGGGTACAAGAGAGTAGGGAAATAGGGTTTTTCCCTTTTTTCTTTTTTTTTTCCTTGTATTTTTTCCTTCATTTTATTCGCCTTTTCCCCCTCTTGTGTTCTCGTCCCCCTTCGGGCCCTAGCCTCATTGCAGTGCTCCTCTCCTAGAATATGACTATTATACTACTACCACTTCCACTACTTACCCATTTTTCCCCCCTCTCTTGTACCCTCCCTGTCTGCCTGCCCATAAATACCCTTCCTTGTCTCTTGTGTTAGTGTGATTTGTAAATGGTCCAAGTCGGAGAAACGTCGTCAAGCTCCTCCCTTTTTTATGTGCGGGTTGTGTTTTTGTTCCCGTCCGGGATTGTGCCTTTTTTTTTTAAAATATACGACTCAACAACACTTACCAGTATTCAGAGACTTATGTCAATGTTTTCATTTATAATAGAGTTTTGTCCACGGCACCAGTGTAACTTCCTCCCGATAAAGGGCAAAAGGTTTGTAACCAAACTAGTCCTGAAGTTGAGGAATTTCATAAGGAGAAACAATATATTTCCGGACGAACAGAGAGAAAAAAGAGTAAGATGGTAGATAAATGGAATGAGCTGGATGAGGAAATAGACGGGCAAACTTATTTCCATTTTCAGAGCATTTGATAAGGCCCAAAAGGCCGGACCAGAATGCCCATCGTTGTAGCAAAAGGCAGGGTAAGAAGCTGAGACCGACCCCGCAATCACATCTCGGGGAAAACAAATGGTGGCGACTGCCTGGCTGTTTAAAGACGTGAGGGGAAAACACACCGGGGAAATTTCTGATGAGGTTTTGCCTTGGGGGCTGGGGGCCCCCTTAACATTAAATGATCCCACTCTTGTTCATCTAGAGGGCGGATGCTGTAAGATGATGCTTATTTTTTTGTTTGTGTGTGTGTGGTATATGTGCGTGTCGTATGTGTGCGTGTCGTATGTGTATTTTGTGTGTGTGTGTTTGTGTGTGTGGTATGTGTGTGTGGGAGATGTGCGTGTGTTGGTTGTGTGGTGTGTGTGGGGGGTTCGTCTCCAGTCTTTAATGAAGACGACAACCACAGCAGAACAAGGTTTTTTGAAGCAGTGCTTAGCGCTGTGTAGAGCTTTATCAACTCATCACCTGATAAAAGCTCTTTGAGGCGTTACCAGTAGTTTAGAAAATTTTTTCGAGTCTATGCTGGCAGAAACGACCCCCTGTACATGTTTTCACTGTGATATCTTCCTGCCATGGGGAACTGTGAACACAGTGCATTATTCGACTGTTGAGATAACTATTTTCATTTCTTCTTTTGTATGTTTTCTAAATTTTCCTTATAATTTTTTTTTTTATTCGCCTTATTGTCATATTCTAAACAGTAGATCATATGTTGTTCCTTTTTTGTTCCCTTTTTGTGAAATGATCTGGGAAATTTAAATTATGTATACAGAGGTAGAATGGGTTTTATATTTCCTCCTTAACCTGAGATTTTCATTAGCAGTATAAAACAGAGAAATTGCGGTTATGTAGGGAGTTTTGGGGGGGGCATCGGTCCTTGCCAGTATGGCACGCACATATGAACACTCAGTGTGGCTTCTCCACCACCATAGTAGTAGTTGTAAAGTTGTTAATTGTTAGTCTCTCTTACTTGTTTCTATACAGTGTATTTGAAAAAACAGCATGGGGCAAAAAGGTCGTCTAGAATTGCAAAAATTGGATCCAAGATTTACTGTGATAACTTGGGGAACACTTCTTCTGATGGGGCTTTAAACTTTCAATGTTTCTTTTGAACATTTTTTATAAATGTTATTGAGCTTTGTAGGTACCAGTTTTATGGAGCAAAAAATTATAGCTGCTCCAAAAGTTTTTTTTTAAAATTTTTTTAGCTTTACGTGATTTCGGTTTCCCCATGTGGTTGGGGAGTGAAAGGTTTTTGATGTGCTGGAATATGGGTGAACCTTCTCGTTCTAGTCCAGTCTCCCATCTGGGCCCTTAAGTGCACTTGTTCCAGGTATATTGTTGGGTTCCCCCGGGGTTTTCCCCGCTGGTTTTTATCATTTGTCCTGGGGTTTAGCACTTACCAAACATGAAAAAAATAAACTAATATGAATTTTCTGTCTGGGTCTGTATTATCTGTTCGTTTTTTCTTTTTTTCCACATGTGAGTAGTTTAAAGGGCCAAAAAATTGAAATCACTTATTGTCCTCACTAGAGAGTAGTTTAAAGTTGTCAAAGGTTGAGCATCACGTTATTGTCCTCACTGGGGTAGTTTAAAGTTGTCAAAATTTAAAACATCACGTTATTGTCCTCACTAAAAGTAGTTTAAAGTTTTCGGGTTTAGCATCACGTTATTGTCCTCACTAGAGAGTAGTTTAAAGTTGTCAAAGTTGAGCATCACGTTATTGTCCTCACTAAAATAGTTTAAAGTTGTCAAAGTTGAACATCACGTTATTGTCCTCAATAGAAGGTTTTTTATATAATTTCCTCGTCTTTTACTAAGGGGATTTCCTTTCTTGTTTTAGTAACGTCCACAAAAGGGTAATATGACGCTTTTCTTTAGTGACTTTCTCATCTCTGAGGATGGGAAAAACTACAAGATATTGAACTTTTTACGCGGCTTAGCCTCACTTTTTCCCTTTTAAATTCCCTCTGAAAATTTTGAGGGAAAACTGAGCATCAGTTTTTCATCTTCCCCCCGTGCGGTACCTGTCCGGGACAGTACAGGAATTTACCCCTTTTTCACCTATTCTCCATCGGCGTATTTGTCAGACACCTCAGTTTTCAGGTTCACTGTGCAAACCCTCAATTTGTTTTCCTTCCAAAGTGTATCAGAAATTTTTTGGTGTAATCTGATACTTGTCACAGCTATGATGTTTCTCCTTACACTTTCATGACGAGGGCGGGACACATTATTTTGTTTTCTTTCAAAAAATTAGTAAGTTGGCGTTTGGAAAAGACTCTTATGAGGGAAAGATACACTTTAATCTGGCTCAGAAGAGCACTGAGCACTCGTACGACGTGGTTGTCTGCTTGTACGAGCGTGGTTTTCGCGAGCGTGGTTGTCTGCCTGTAAGGCGTGGTTGTCTGCTTGTACGAGCGTGGTTGTCTGCCGACGGGCGTGGTTGTCTGCCTGTACGAGCGTGGTTGTCTGCTTGTACGAGCGGGGTTTTCTGCTTGTACGAGCGTGGTTGTCTCTTTAGGCGTGGTTGTCTGCTTGTACGAGCGTGGTTTTTTCGCCTGTACGAGCGTGGTTGTCTGCCGACGAGCGGGTTGTCTGCCTGTACGGCGTGGTTGTCTGCTTGTACGAGCGTGGTTGTTCCTTATTTTGTTTGAAAAGTCTGCAAAATTTGTGATATCTGACATGTAGTGTGTAGGGGTAAAAAGTCACAAGGGAATTAAGACACGTGTAACAGGTGGGTAACTTTAATGATGAAAAGTTTACCCCTAAAAGTAGTTTCCAGTCAAATAAAAAGGGCAACAGTAATAATGAAATAAAGATGATTTAATCAGTCCATCAACCTTGCGGAAAAGTATTTGGGGTGGTCAGTCCCTCAGATATTTTTTCCCCAAAATTTTGATGGACGATTACCTTTTTTCCTACTACCCTCTCCATTTGTTTTGACTTGAAGAATATGTGTAGGTGAAACCTCAAAAAACCCACCTGTTAAAGTTCCAATCTTCAACTTGTCCTTTTTATAAATTTTCAACAAAAATGTCACAATACCGGACTGGGAAAAAACAAATAATTCGCTCACAGGAGAATGAATCGTCGTCATAAGTTAGGTTCTAGGGGTATCCCAGTGTGTATCCCAAAGTGTATCTATTTTGTATCTAGTTTATCCAAAGTGTATCCTTTGGGGATCCTAAAGGTATCCCAGTGTATCTAGGGGTATCCCAAAGTGTATCCTATTTTGGATCCAAAGTGTATCCCATTGTATCTAAAGTGTATCCCAGTGGTATCCCAAAGTGTATCCCAGTGTGTATCCAAAGTGTTTTTAGTGTGTTTCCTAAAAAGGGATCCCAGTGTATCCTAAAATGTATCCTAGTTTTATCTAAAATGTTCTAGTGTGTATCCCAAAGTGTATCTAGTGTGTATCGTAAAGTGTATCCAAATTTCTAATTGTTCCTAAAGTGTATCCTAGTGTGTATCCTAGTGTGTATCCTAAAGTGTATCCTATGTATCCCAGTGTGTATCCTAGTGACTGTCCTTGGGGTGTTTCACTTCCTAAAAAACAAAGTATAATTTTTTTTTATTTTCACATCGGGTTCCCCACCAAGGCAGGGTGGCCCGTGAAAAACAAAACCCTCATTCCTCCCATCCCCTGTAGGGCGGGGAGGGTTACTGCTAGATAAACTGGTAAAAAGGGGGTTTGAACCCAGGGCGAGTGAGTCATAAAACCCAGGCCAGTGGGCAACCACTGGGCCAGCTCTAGGATATTTATACACCCGGGAAGTGTATAAATACCGTTTGGATGAATCTTGTCGTAGCCATTTGGCTGAGTTGTTAACGCACTGGCCCGGACGTTCACGCTCACTCGCCCCGGGGTTTTTTTCCCCAGACGTTTCCTGGTTCCCTGGAATCGTGTTATTCGATTTTGAAGGGTTTCTGCGAGATGTGTGAAGGACCTTCCTCTCCCTGGCAGCAGTGTTCTTTCCTCGTGTTCTTTCCTCGAGCATTTCCTGGTTTTCTTTTAGTCTTCTTTTTTAGTATTTTTTCATAGTGTTCTTTTATAGTGTTCTTAGTCTTCTTTTATAGTGTTCTTTTATAATGTTCTTTCATGTTCTTTCGTAGTGTTTTTATAGTGTTCTCTCATAATGTTCTTCCATAGTGTTCTTTTAAAAAGGTTTTTGTTTTCTTTTATAGTGTTCTTTCACAGTGTTTTTTGAGTGTTCTTTCATAGCTTTGTTTCGTAGTGTTCTTTCATAGTGTTCTTTCGTAGTGTTCTTTCATAGTGTTCTTTCATAGTATTCTTTCATAGTGCTCTTTTATAGTGTTCTTTCATAGTGTTCTTTCACAGTGTTATTTCAAGTGTTCTTTCGTTTCTTTCATAGTGTTCTTTCATAGTGTTATAGTGTTATTTCATAGTGTTCTTTCAAGTGTTCTTTCATAGTGTTCTTTATAGTGTTCTTTCATAGTGTTCTTGTTTCTTTCGTAGTGTTCTTTCATTGTATCCTTAGTGTTCTTTCTAGTGTTCTCGTTTTTTTCGTAGTGTTCTTTCAATGTTTTTTCCCAAAGTGCTTTGTAGTGTTCTTTCGTGGTGTTCTTTAAAGTATTTTTTCGTAGTGTTTTTCGTAGTGTTTTTTCGTAGTGTTCTTTCATAGTGTTTTTTCGGTGTTCTTTCGTAGTGTTCTTTCGTAGTTTTCTTTCATAGGTTCTTTCGTAGTGTTTTTTCATAGTGTTCTTTCGTATTTCTTTCATAGTGTTTTTTTCGTAGTGTTATTTCGTAGTGTTCTTTCATATTTTCTTTCTAGTGTTCTTTCATAGTGTTCTTTCGTGTTTTATTTCGTAATGTTCTTTCGTAGGTAGTGTTCATAGTGTTCTTTTATGGTGTTCTTTCGTAGTTTTCTTTCGTAGTGTTCTTTTATAGGTTTTTAGTGTTTCTTTCTAGTGTTCTTTCATAGTGTTCTTTCTAGTGTTCTTTCGTAGTGTTCTTTCATAGTGTTCTTTCGTAGTGTTCTAGTGTTCCTTCATTGTGTTCTTTCATAGTGCTATGTTCTTCCATAGTGTTCTTCCATAGTGTTCTTTCTAGTGTTCTTTCATAGTGTTCTTTCATAGTTTTTCATAGTGTTCTTTCATAGTGTTCCTTCATAGTGTTCTTTTATAGTGTTCTTTCAAGTGTTCTTTCATAGTGTTCTTTCGTAGTGTTCTTTCATTTATTCTTAGTGTTCTTTCATAGTGTTCTCTCATTTTTCTTTCGTAGTGTTCTTTCAGTGTTCTTTCATAGTGTTCTTTCGTAGTGTTCTTTCGTAGTGTTCTTTCTATTTTCTTTCTAGTGTTCTTTCTGGGTTTTCTTTCTATGTTTTTTCTATGTTTTTTCAAGTGTTCTTCAGGTTCTTTCTTTTCTTTGTAGTTTTTTCAGTGTTCTTTCGCAGTGTTCTTTCGTAATGTTTTTTTCTTGTGTTCCTTCATAGTGTTCTTTCTGGTGTTCTTTCGTAGTGTTCTTTCGTAGTGTTCTTTCATAATGTTCTTTCGTAGTGTTCTTTATGTGTTCTTTCGGTGTTCTTTCATAGTTTTTTTTCGTAGTGTTTTTTCAGGTTCTTTCAGTGTTTTTTCGCAGTGTTCTTTCATAGTGTTCTTTCGTAGTGTTCTTTCATAGTGTTCTTTCAAGGGTTTCTTTCTAGTGTTCCTTCTAGTGTTCTTTCATTGTTCTTTCGGTGTTCTTTCTAGTGTTCTTTCATAGTGTTTTTAGTTTTTTTTTAGTGTTCTTTAATAGTGTTCTTTCTTAGTTCTCTTTCTAGTGTTTTTCATGTGTTTTTCAGTTTTTTTCATAGTGTTCTTTGAGTTTTTTTCAGTTTTCTTTCAGCGTCACAGCCACGGGGTGCGCCCCAACCAAGATAGCGTCCCCCGGGGAGGTCCAGCCAGGGGGTAGCGTAAAACCACGGACCATCGGCCCATTATTGAGGAGACTCGAACGAATGAACAGAAATGGTAAACTAAAGGGGTACAGTCTTTTCCAACCCACTAAATCACAAAGGTGAAAATGCAGAAATTTTTTCCCCCGGAAAAGGGCCCGGGGGCGACCAAAACTGACATTGTACAAATCCATATTTTAAAAAATAAATGGACAAATCCCCCTCATAGCACCTGGACCAGATTCATGGAATGCTTTTTTATGAAAGGGAAAGACCCCAAAAGAGCCCAATATTCTTTGGGGAAAAAGCTTAGATCTGGGGGAAATACCGGGGACCTTAAAAAGTGCAGACATACTCCTTGATATGGGGGGGCAGGAGCACTAGCTAAAAAATTTCAGACCAGTGCCCCAACTTTCACATCATAAGAATCTTCGAAAAAGGGGATGAGACAATTTAAAATTTATGGGCCAGCACAACCAACATAAACGAACCAGCATGGCTTTTGAGCGGGACATCATGCCTGTCACAGCTGCTGAATCTGAAAGAATTACGGGGGTTGGGAAACGACCAAACCCAAAGTGATTTATACAAATTTTGCGATCATGGAGTGATAGCGCACAAAATAGGGCCAAAGGGTTAAGGGACGTGGAGAGGAGGGTTCCAACACACAAAGAAAAATAATAGTAAATATAGCAAAATCCAGCATCGCGAAATTAAAAAGTCGGTTTTCCCCAAAGGGACTGTTCTGGCACCCCCGTTTTCCTTTTTAACGACATAGATAAAAAAACCTCACAGTTTTTATATTTTTCCCGATGACACTAAAAAAAGCATGAAAATCATACGGTGGCACTGAAAAAAACAGGA
>WNWK01044279.1:0-15160 GCA_009830355.1 Cherax destructor | reverse complement strand
ACCATGGTAGCATAGCGGGAGTGTAAGATTTTCACCATGGGGGGATAGGGGAGTGTCAGAGGGACACCATGGAGATAGCGGAGGCAGATGTGACCCCAGGTAGAAGGGGGGAGGCAGAGGGAACCATGGTAGATAGCGGGGAGGCAGAGGACACCATTGTAGCATAGAGGAAGTGTAAGAGACACCATGGTAGCATGCAGGACAGAGGGACACCGGGGTAAAGCGGGGAGGTCAGAGGACAATTAGCATAGCGGGGAGGTCAGTAAAAAGGGGGGAAAAAAGGCCATAAGAAGCCTTGGAAAAGGGGTACCGCACTTCCTGTCTAGACTTCTTAAAAGCTGTCCGATTTTTTTTTTTTTATCCACAGGCAGTCCCCAAACAGCCGGGATGATCTCACACACCCAACGTGACTCCAGTTACGCCCCTACATACACCAAAATTTTAAAGCTTTATTACGTCTTTGAACTTCTTAAACTGAAGGTATACACGGTACTGTAAAGTGTGTTGTGTATATGACACTGTATGGAGGTGGTTGTGTATATGACACTGTATGGGGGGTGTGTTGTGTATATGACACTGTATGGAGGTGTGTTGTGTATATGACACTGTATGGAGGTGTGTTGTATATGACACTGTATGGAGGTGTTTGTGTATATGACACTGTATGGAGGTGTGTTGTGTATATGACACTGTATGGAGGTGTGTTGTGTATATGACACCGGATGGAGGTGTGTTGTGTATATGACACTGATGGAGGTGTTGTGTTATGACAGTATGAGGGGGTTTTGTGTATATGACACCGTATGAGGTGGTTAAAAAGACTGATTGAGGTTGTTGTATATGACACTGATGAATGTATTGTATGGTGAATACATTTGAGGGGTGTTTGTAATGACACTGTTGAGGTGGGTTTTGGGTTTTGCATTGAGGTGTGTTTTTTGACAAACCAAAGAGGGGGTGTGTGATAAGACACCTTTCTGGAGGGGGGAAGAGCAAGGACACTGCATGGAGGTGTGTTGTGTATATGACACTGAGGAGGTGTTGGTATATGACACTGTATGGAGGTGTGTTGTGTATATGACACTGTATGGAGGTGTGTTGTGTATATGACACTGTATGGAGGTGTGTTGTGTATATGACACTGTATGGAGGTGTTTGTGTATATGACACTGTATGGAGGTGTGTTGTGTATATGAATTTGCATGGAGGTGTGTTGTGTATATGACCCCCTGTATGGAGGTGTGTTGTGTATATGACACTGTATGGAGGTGTGTTGTGTATATGACACTGTATGGAGGTGTGTTGTGTATATGACACTGTATGGAGGTGTTGTGTATATGACACTGTATGGAGGTGTGTATATGACACTGTATGGAGGTGTGTTGTGTATATGACACTGTATGGAGGTGTGTTGTGTATATGACACTGTATGGAGGTGTGTTGTGTATATGACACTGTATGGAGGTGTGTTGTGTATATGACACTGTATGGAGGTGGTTGTGTATATGCCACTGTATGGAGGTGTGTTGTGTATATGACCCCTGTATGGAGGTGTGTTGTGTATATGCCACTGTATGGAGGTTGTTTTTATATGCCACTGTATGGAGGTGTGTTTTTATATGCCACGGGTTGGAAGGTGGCAAAACACTGTATGGAGGTGTGTTGTGTATATGCCACTGTATGGAGGTGTGTGTTGTGTATATGCCACTGTATGGAGGTGTGTTGTGTATATACATTTATGGAGGTGTATGTATATGCCACTGTATGGAGGTGTTTTGTATATGACACTGTATGGAGGTGTGTCGGTGAATTGCCACTGTATGGAGGTGTTTGTGTATATGACACGGGTATGGAGGGTGTGTTGTGATATGCCACTGTATGGAGGTGTGTTGTGTATATGACACATGGAGGTGTGTTGTGTATATGACACTGTATGGAGGTGTGTTGTGTATATGACACTGTATGGAGGTGTGTTGTGTATATGACACTGTATGGAGGTGTTGTGTATATGACACTGTATGGAGGTGTGTTGTAAGTATGACACTGTATGGAGGTGTGTTGTGTATATGACACTGTATGGAGGGTGTTGTGTATATGACACTGTATGGAGGTGTGTTGTGTATATGACACTGTATGGAGGTGTGTTGTGTATATGACACTGTATGGAGGTGTGTTGTGTATATGACACTGTATGGAGGTGTGTTGTATATGACACTGTATGGAGGTGTGTTGTGTATATGACACTGTAGGGAAAGGTGTGTTGTGTATATGACACTGTATGGGGGTGTTTTATATGGACACTGTAGGGAAAGGTGTGTTGTGTATATGACACTGTAGGGAGGTGTGTTGTGTATATGACACTGTATGGAAGTGTTGTGTATATGACACTGTATGGAGGTGTGTTGTGTATATGACACTGTATGGAGGTGTGTTTGTGTATATGCACTGTATGGAGGTGTGTTGTGTATATGACACTGTATGGAGGTGTGTTGTGTATATGACACTGTATGGAGGTGTTGTGTATAGACACTGTATGGAGGTGTGTTGTGTATATGACACTGTATGGAGGTGTGTTGTGTATATGACACTGTATGGAGGTGTGTTGTATGACACTGTATGGAGGTGTGTTGTGTATATGACACTGTATGGAGGTGTTTGTGTATATGACACTGTAGGGAGGTTTTGTGTATATGACACTGTATGGAGGTGTTGTGTATATGACACTGTATGGAGGTGTGTTTTTATATGACACTGTATGGAGGTGTGTTGTGTATATGACACTGTAGGGAAGGTGTTGTGTATATGACACTGTATGGAGGTGTGTTGTGTAAAAGGACACTGTATGGAGGTGTGTTGTGTATATGACACTGTATGGAGGTGTGTTTGTATATGACACTGTATGGAGGTGTTGTGTATATGACACTGTATGGAGGTGTGTTGTGTATATGACACTGTATGAGGTGTGTTGTGTATATGACACTGTATGGAGGTGTGTTGTGTATATGACACTGTATGGAGGTGTGTTGTGTATATGACACTTTTGGGAGGTGTTGTGTATATGACACGGGCATGGAGGTGTGTGTAATTGCCTTTTTGGGGTTTTTGTGGACACCAGGAAGGTTTGGATTGTTTTTTTTGTTAATCATTTTTGTTTCCTTTGTAGGAGGAGGGAAGGAGAGGGGAGGGAAAGAGAGAGAGAGAGAGAGAGAGAGAGAGAGAGAGAGAGAGAGAGACAGAGAGAGAGAGAGAGAAGAGCAGAGAGACAGACAGACAGACAGAGACAGAGAGAGCTTTCCCCAGATACAACGAATGAAAGCGCTAACGCACGCACGCACACACACCAAGTGCAAAGTCATGAAGTTTGGGGAAAGGGAAAGGGGTTGACGGAATACAGTCTAGGGGGCCAGACTAAAAACCCTCACCAAGGAAAAGATTTTGGGGTGAGTATAACACCAGGCACATCGGGAGGCGCACATCAACCAAATAACTGCTGCAACATACGGGCGCCTAGCAAACCCTAAGAACAGCATTCCGACATCTTAATAAAGAATCGTTCAGGACCCTGTACACTGTGTACGTTAGGCCCATACTGGGGCAGCACCATTTTGGGAACCCACACCAGCCAAGCACGTAAAGAAACTAGAGAAAGTGCAAAGGTTTGCAAAAGACTAGTCCCGAGCTAAGGGTATGTCCAGAGGAGAGGTTAAGGGAAATCGACCGACGACACGGGAGGACAGGGGGGAGATAGGGGGACATGATAACGACATAAAAATACTGAGAGGAATAGACAAGGTAAGACGGAATGTTCCAGAGATGGGACACAGCAACAAGGGGACACATTTGGGAAGAAGATCAGATGAATCACAGGATGTTGGGAAGTATTTCTTAAGTCACAGATTCGGGAAGTGGAATATTTTGGGGAAGGATGAGTGAGGCAGGTTCCATTCATAGCTTTAAGAAGAGGATGATAAGGTTCACGGCGAAGGGAGAGACCCGAGCGGCCAGTGAAGGGCGGCCAGAGCCATGACTGACCCCTGCAACCACAACTAGGTGAGTGCACAGTAGAGGTGGGTGACCTTGCCCAAAGGGTGGGAATCAGCAGCCGGAACAACATACACAGTATAAGACCCGCCCACCCCACCCCAAACATCACTCTCCCTACCTACCTCTCACTCCCACCTTTTCTCTCTCTCCTTTATTATGGTCCTGGAGCTGGGGAGCCCAAATCCTTCCAACCAATTTTTTAATTAAAGAGAACATCACAAAGATATGTGGGGAGACCAAGAGGTAGGTCACCAACCATGTCAACTGTTTACTCCCGTTGGTCACTAACAATAAAAATTAAAACACACACACACACACACACACACACACACACACAGGAAGTGAATAGTCTGGGGAAATAATGTAGTGGAGGCAGGATCCATGCATAGCTTTAAGAAGAGGTATGATAAAGCTCATGGAGCAGGAAGAGTGATCCAGTGCGTTATCTGGGAAAAAAGGATCCGATTACCAAACCCAGCCCCTGTACCCAGTGGTCAAGCCCAGCTCCCCTGACCTGTGCGTCGCCCAGCCCCCGACCAGTGCCAAGCCCAGCCCCCCGTACCTCCCGGCGTCAAGCCCAGCCCCTGCACCTGTGGCGTCAAGCCCAGCCCCCGTACCCAGTGGGCAAGCCGCCCCGTACCCCAGTGCGTCAAGCCCAGCCCCCCGTACCCGCGCCGGCCCCCGCCCCCCGTACCTCAGCGTCAAGCCCAGCCCCTGTACCCTGCGTCAAACCCAGCCCCTGTACCTCAGTGTCAAGCCCAGCCCCTGACCTCAGTGCGTCAAGCCCAGCCCCATTTTACCTCAGTGGTCAAGCCCAGCCCCCACCTCAGTGCGTCAAGCCCAGCCCCCGTACCTCAGTCAAGCCCAGCCCCTGTACCTCAGTGCGTCAAGCCCAGCCCCTGTACCCAGGGTCAAGCCCAGCCCCCAGCAGACCCTGAAAAGTGCGTCGCCCCTGTACCTCAGGGCAAGCCCAGCCCCCCGTACCTCAGTGGGCAAGCCCAGCCCTGTAATGCGTCAGCCTCACATAATACACACATGAACCTCACATCAAGGTGTCAGCCTCATATAATACACACACATGAACCTCACATCAAGGTGTCAGCCCCATATAATACACATGAACCTCACATCAAGCTGTCAGCCACACATAATACGCACATGAACCTCACATCAAACTACTGTCAGCCTCACATAATACGCACATGAACCTCACATCAAACTCAGCCTCACATAATACACACATGAACCTTCACATCAAGCTGTCAGCCTCACATAATACACACACATGAACCTCACATCAAAACTGTCAGCCTCACATAATATGCACATGAACCTCACATCAAATCAGCCTCACATAATACGTACATGAACCTCACATCAAACTCAGCCTCACATAATACACATGAACTCTACATCAAGGTGTCAGCCTCATATAATACACACATGAACCTCACATCAAGCTGTCAGCCACACATACGCACATGAACCTCACATCAAACTGTCAGCCTCACATAATACGCACATGAACCCTCAAGCATCAAACTCAGCCTCACATAATACGCACATGAACCTCACATCAAACCTAGTCATTATTAATACACATGAACTCCTACATCAAGCTGTCAGCCTCATATAATGCACACATGCAACCTCACATCAAGCTGTCAGACACACATAATACACACATGAACCTCACATCAAACTGTCAGCCTCATATAATACGCACATGAACCTCACATCAAGCTGTCAGCCACACATAATAATGCACATGAACTCTACATCAAGCTGTCAACCACACATAATACACACATGAACCTCACATCAAGCTGTCAGCCACACATACGCACATGAACCTCACATCAAACTGTCAGCTTCACATAATACACACATGAACCTCACATCAAGCTGTCAGCTTCACATAATACACACATGAACCTCACATCAAGCTGTCAGCTCACATAATACGCACATGAACTCACATCAAGCTGTCAGCCTCACATAATACACATGAACCTCACATCAAGCTATCAGCTTCACATAATACGCACATGAACCATGAGTTACGACAGAGCGTGTTGACCCGGGTTCAACACCCTGGCGTGCAGGCGGGCGAGGGGTGAGGCACCTGACACTAGATGCACTCTTCAGCTAAAAGTACAGTGTCAACTATGAATTAGTGGGCAGCAGCAGTAGCCAAGCTTTCCATACGCGTCTCACTAAGCCTGGGAATACAGTCTGTCACTCTTCGCTTCTTAATCCATCGCTCTACCATTAACATTATCAACTTGTAAAGTATTATCCCACTCCTCCAACACGTATATACATACACACATGCATTTTATACATACACGCATTAAACACACACACACACACATTATATATATATATATATATATATATATATATATATATATATATATATATATGGCACAGGAAGTGCTGCCACAGATGGGCGTGGCGCAGACATAATGTGGGTGTGACAGGTGTGAGACGGGCATGAGGGTTATGTGGCATGGGTGTGACGCGAGGTGGGTGTGTGACGTGGGTGTGAGGGTGTCACACGGGTGTGAGGGTGTGCCACGGGTGTGAGGGTGTGACACGGGTGTGAGGGTGTGCCACGGGTGTGAGGGTGTGATGACGGGTGTGAGGGTGTGACACGGGTGTGAGGGTGTCACACGGATGTGAGGGTGTCACACGGATGTGAGGTATCACGGGGTGTGAGGGTGTGACACGGTGTGAGGATGTGACACGGTGAGGATGTGACAGGAGCGTGACGTGGACGTGAAGCGGGTGAGGGCGGCGTGACGGGGCGTGACAGGAGGTGACGTGGCGTGGCATGGGGTGACAAAGCATGACTACACCAGGGGCTCAACGTCACGTGACGTACAATGACTGCCCGCCAGACGGTGATTCTTTCTCACGCCCACACCTGTCCACTCACACCCACCCCCACCCTATCTTTGGGGCCTAGTTCAGGCCTATTGCGTGTATCCATATAGCTCTGCGCTAACGTCCACAGGATGATACGAGTTGCACTATAAACCAGCCACGTCAGTGGCAAAATCTAATCTAAATCTATCCTAGCAGGGCATTATCAGCTCATAAACCCATCAATAAGCACTACCCATCACCACCCACCTCACCCATCACCACCCACCATCACCAAGATCACTGGACTAACACACTACACTCACTGACTGGCAATATATTTGATATGTTCTTCCTGCCTCCTCACTCACCTTCCTCACCAGTCATCCCCTGACTGTTGCCAGACTACACAGCTTCAGTCACCAGCACCATACCTCATCACCAGCACCATACCTCATCACCAGCACCATGCCTCGTCACCAGCACCATACCTCGTCACCAGCACCATACCTCATCACCAGCACCATACCTCATCACCAGCACCATACCTCATCACCAGCACCATACCTCATCACCAGCACCATACCTCATCACCAGCACCATACCTCATCACCCGCACCATACCTCATCACCTGCACCATACCTCATCACCAGCACCATACCTCATCACCTAAAGCACCATACTTCATCACCAGCACCATACTCACCACCAGCACCATACCCTCATCACCCAAAATTATACCCTCACCAGCAACCATACCCTCATCACTGAAGTACCATAAGCATCATCACCAGCACCATACACCATCAAACAGCAAATTCAATACCTCTATCACCAGCACCATACCTCATCACCAGCACCATACCTCATCACCAGCACAATACATCATCACCAGCACCATACCTCATCACCAGCACAATACATCACCAGCACCATACCTCATCACCAGCACCATACTCTCTCATCACCAGCACCATATCCTCATCACCAGCACCATACCTCATCACCCGCACCATACCTCATCACTGTTTCTACCTCATCACCAGCACCATACATCACCAGCACCATACCTCATCACCAGCACCATACCATCACCAGCACCATACCTCATCACCAGCACCATACCCTCATCACCAGCACCATCTCATCACCAGCACCATACCTCATCACCAGCACCATACCTCATCACCCGCACCCCATACCTCCACTCAGAGGGAAATAACACAGGACCAAGAACTATTAAGAAAGGGGAATTAAGGGTAACTAGTGGGGTGTAGTCAATTTTAAGGGGTAGCCGAGTAAGGGGTCCAGGGGGTAGGGATGAAGGTGTGATGTGTAGAGACTTCTCAACTCAGGTAAGTGTATTTAAGCACAGGTAACATGGGCACAATTATCATAGTGTACATTAGTACTGTATCCACACAGGAGTCTGGCTGTGTGGGTACACTAGTGTGTACTCTGGTTCACAGAGTGCGTCTTTCAGATACCACTCTAACTTGTTCACCTTCTCAAACTTTGTGACCGAGTCCATGGAGTGGGGAGGGGAGGAGGGAAGAAGTAAGAGGGTAGTACATAAGCTTGTGGCCAGACAGGTGAAGCAATCAACTTTCTCTCTCAGGTCAAGCTGGAGGGTCAACTGTGTCACGATACACTGCCACACTGGGTGGGTGTATGCACACGCCACACTGGGTGGGTGTGTGAAACACTGCTTACAATGGGTGGGTGTATGTGACACACTGCCACAATGGGTGGGTGTATGTGACACTGCCACACTGGGTGGTGTATGTGACACATATTGCCACACTGGGTGGGCAGGTGAACACACTGCCAATACCAGGTGGTATGTGACACACTGCCACACTGGGTGGGTGTGTGACACACTGCTACACTGGGTGGGTGTATGTGCTGACTGCCACACTGTGGGTGTATGTGACACTGCCACACTGGGTGGGTGTATGTGACACACTGCCACACTGTGCATGTGACACACTGCCACACTGGGTGGCTTATGTGACACACTGCCACACTGGGTGGGTGTATGTGACACACTGCCACACTGGGTGGGTGTATGTGATACACTGCCACACTGGGTGGGTGTATGTGATACACTGCTACACTGGGTGGGTGTATGTGATACACTGCCACACTGGGTGGGTGTATGTGAGCACACTGCCACACTGGGTGGGTGTATGTGATACACCGTCACACTGGGTGGGTGTATGTGATACACTGCCACACTGGTGGGTGTGGCGTGATACACTGCCAGACGGTGTGCATGGCACACTGCCACACTGGGTGGGCAAAAGGTGACACACTGCCACACTGAGTGGGGGTATGTGACACTGCCACACTGGGTGGGTGTGGCGATACACTGCCACACTGGGTGGGTGTATGTGACACACTGCCACACTGAGTGGGGGTATGTGACACACTACCACACTGGGTGGTGTATGTAATACACTGCCACACCGTGGTGTGACACACTGTCACACTGTGGGGTGTATGGGTACACTGCCAACACTGCGGGTGTATGTGGCACACTGCCACACTGTGTATGTGGTACACTGCCACACTGTGGGTGTATGGGGCACACTGCCACACTGAGTGGGGGTATGTGACACACACACTGGGTGGGTGTATGTAACACACTGCCACACTGGGTGGGTGTATGCATACACTACCACACTGCGGGTGTATGTGATACACTGCCACACTGGGTGGGTGATACACTACCACACTGGGTGGGTGTATGTAATACACTGCCACACTGGGTGGGTGTATGTGATACACTGCCACACACTGGGTGGTGTGACACACTACCACACTGCGGGTGTATGTGATAAGAATTAACACACTGGGTGGTGTATGTGATACACTACCACACTGGGTGGGTGTGATACATCGGCCACACTGGGTGGGTGTGATACACTACCACACTGGGTGGGTGTATGTGATACACTACCACACTGGGTGGGTGTATGTGACACACTGCCACACTGGGTGGGTGTATGTGATACACTGCCACAATTGGTGGGTGTATGTGACACATGACACTCACCTACGCACATGTGCTCTGATCTTAGAGAACAGAGCAGCACACCAATGCTAGCGTCATGGTCCTCAATATATACCATATATGAAACATAAGTGACATTAATATGTATGTGTGTGTGTATTCTCCTAATTGTGATTGCAGCTGGTTTGAGACTCAGCTCATGGCCCGCCTCTTCACCGATCGCCACTGGGCCTCTGCTCTCCTGGCTCATGAGCTTTATCATACCTTGTCTTAAAACTATGTATGGCTCCTGCCTCCACTATATCTTTCTCTAGACTATTCCACTTCCCGGACTACTCTGTGGCTGAAGAAATGTTTCCTAACACCTTGACTCATCTGAGTCTTCAGCTTCCAGTTGTGTCCCCTTGTTTCTGTGTTCCCCTGGAACATCCTGTCCCTGTCTACCTTGTCGATTCCCGCAGTATTTTGTATGTCGTTAATATGTCTCCTGACCCTTCTTTTCTCCAGTGTTGTTAGTCCTATTTCCCTAACCTCTTTCTTCATAAGACAGACCCCGAGTTGTGGAACTAGCCTTGTCGCAAACCTTGCACTTTCTCTAGTTTCTTTACGTGCTTGACTCAGGTGTGTGGGTTCCAGACTGGTGCTGCATACTCTAGTATGGGCCTGACGTACACGGTATACAGTGTCTTGAACGATTCCTTGTTTAGGTAACGGAACGCTAATCTTAGGTTTGCCAGTCGCCCATATGCTGCCGCAGTTATCTGGTTGATGTGTGCCTCCGGAGACGTGCTTGGTAAGCGTGGTTCTACCCCAAGGTCTTTCTCCTTTGATGAGGTTTGTGCCCTTGTCCACCTAGCCTGTACTCTGTCAGTGGTCTTCTTGTCCTTCTCCGATCTTTCATGACTTTGCATTTGGTGGGATTGAATTCTGGAGGAAATAGTTGTTAGATCAGATGTCAAGCTTGTCCAGGCCTGTTTGAAGTCCCAATATACACCGTGTGTGTGTGTGCGTGCGTGTGTGTGTGTGGTGTGTCAAAACACCTTCAAATGCAACAATAACATCGGCAAAACTGAAAAGACACTGACGACACATCAGAGCTTCATATGAAAGTGCTGATATTAAAGGCAACCTCGTGAGGCAGTTATGTACAGCAGTATTACAGCCCGGAGTGAACCAGTGACTTAAAGACCATCACTGGCTTGGCACCCTTTGTTTTCACAAGTTATCATTACCCATCTTATCATTTTCCTCGCAGATGTGATAGTGACACTGTTGTGATCCCTGAAGGCGAGATTCTCGGACATTATCACTCCCCAGGTCTTTCACATTGAAAATCCCACTAGCTTTTTGCCAACTCAGGTTGACACTACTGAAGGCTTCCAGCTCTGCCAATACATTTCAACACCTTGCATCCCCATTCTTCGTGTGGAATATGGCAGCAAAACATGGCAACAGATTTTATTCCACTCTGGTGTAACTATCGTATAGAATAGTGTAGCAACACACTACTAATGTTCCCACTGTGTAACTATATATAGAATATGTAGAAAGGAAAGGCTTGTTCCCACTGTGTAACTACTATAGAACAGAGCAACACACTGCTGGTGTTCCACTTTTAACAATATAGAATAGAAAGCAACACACCATTTTCCCCATGTGTAACTATCAAATATAATAGGGAAAACACACGGGGTTTCCCCATGTGTAACACAAATAATATTTAGCAACACACTGCTGGTTTTCCCCACTGTGTAACTATCATATAGAACAGTGTAGCAACACACTGCTGGTGTTCCCACTGTGTAACTATCAAAAGAACAGTGTAGCAGCACACTGCTGGTGTTTCCTGTAACTATCATATATATATGTAGCAACACACTGGGGATTTCCCAGGTAACTATCATATAGAACAGTGTAGCAACACTGCTGGTGTTCCCACTGGTAACTATATATAGAACAGTGTAGCAACACACTGCTGGTTTTCCCACGTGTAACTATCATATAAAATATGTAGGGTTACACTGCTGGTGTTCCCACTGTAAATTATCATATAAATAGTGAAAGCAACACACTGCTGGTGTTCCCACTGTGTAACTATCATATAGAACAGTGTAGCAACACACTGCTGGTTTTCCCCACTGTGTAACTATCATATAGAACAGTGTAGCAGCACACTGCTGGTGTTCCCACTGTGTAACTATCATATAGAAAGTGTAGCAACACTGCTGGTGTTCCACTGTGTAACTATAATAGAATAGTGTATCAACACACTGCTGGTGTTCCCATTGTAACTATCATATAGAACAGAGCAACACACTGCTTGTTCAGGGAACTATCATAAGAATAGTATCAACACACTGCTGGTGTTCCCATTGTGTAACTATAAAAGAAAGTGTAGCAACACACTGCTGGTGTTCCCATTGTGTAACTATCATATAGAATAGTGTAGCAACACACTGCTGGTGTTCCCACTGTAACTATCATATAGAACAGTGTAGCAACACACTGCTGGTGTTCCCACTGTAACTATCATATAGAAAGTGTAGCAACACCCCGCTGGTTTTCCCCACTTTTAATTTTATCATATAGAAAGTGTAGCAACACACTGCGGGGTTTTCCCCACTGTGTAACTATCACATAGAATATTTAACAACACACTGTTGGTGTTCCCACTGTGTAACTATCATATAGAACAGTGTAGCAGCACACTGCAGGTTTATCTAGTTTGGTTAAAGAAGAACATGGTAGGTGGTGTTAGTGGGGCACTGAAGAGACAGCAGGTACGTGGGTTTCCCCACTGTCAGTGGCGGTGACACAATAGCCTACCACTTAGTATACACTGCATGCTGTAGCCTGCCACTGTTTCTCAACCCCGGCTATCAGCCCCACACAGTAACCAACCTCCAACCTTCCTCATCCAGCCCACACAGTAACCTAATTCCCACCCCACGGTGGACGAACTAGTATGGTAGAAGCAATATTGGTAGTAGTACCATAGAATGAATGGTGGTAGCAGCGATGTTGGTATCAGAGTGGTAGAATAGAGGTCAAAAGCCCAGGCCTCAAGGCACTGTCCTGGCACCTCTGCTGTTTCTCATCCTCATAGCAAGATTATAGATAAAAACATCCAGCACACTTTGTATCATCATTTGCAGATGACACTAAAATAAGCATGACAGTCACTACGGTAGAGTGACACTGAAAAATTCACAGGAGGACATAAGCAGTGTCTTCCAGTGGGAGTGAGGAACAACATGACGTTCAATGGTGATTAAGTTTCAGCTGCTTAGGTATGGAAAAATGAAGAACTCAAAAGGAACACTATATACAAAACGCAAGAGGGACAATCACATAGAACGAGCGAACACCTTAAGGACTTGGTAAAAATTGCGTCTGCTGATTTGTCTTAAAGACTATAACAAGACAAAGATCTCAACAGCCAGAAGATGACGGTGGGTATTGAGAACTTTCAAAACAAGGGAAATAATGCCGATGGTGGATACTTATTCAAATCGCTAGTGCTCCCTCACTTAGAATACCGCTCAGTGCTGACGGCCCCGTTCAGTGCAGGAGAAATATCAGAGCTGGAACAAATTCAGAGATCGCTTCATTTTTTTTTTTTCCTCACATTGAGCCATTGAAACATCTAAATTATTGGGAACGCCTTCAAGTCTTGAACATGTACTCATTGGAGCGGAGGAGAGAGAGATACATGATAATATATACTTGGAAAGTACTTCAGGCCTGGTCCCAAATCTGCACACACTGCCATAACAACATACTGGAGTGAGATATATGGGAGAAAGTGTAAAATAAACCCAGTGAGGAGCAGGGTGCGGTGGGACAATACGGGAGCACTGTTTTAAACCCCCCCGGGGGGCCCAGCTTTCAATATCTTACCAAAAAAATTTTCAAAAACATCCTGGAACCAGTGTAAAAGCCTTTTCAAGAGGAAACGGGAAAATCTTCATCGGGTGCCAGATCAAACCCGGGTTTTGGGTGGATATGTGGGGCAGGGGTTTCCCGCAGCAACACCTGGTTGACCAGGCAAGCACCGACAGCCGGGCCCCCCGGCCCGGGGTCAAAAGTAGATAAATTCCAAACCTTTAAAAAGGGAATCGGTATAGGTGTGTTGGTATCAGGTTTGGGGAAAATGGATGGTGGTAGAAGTGTTTGTGATATGTCCAAAATATTGAATAATCTAAAAAAATTTTGATACAGTGTTCCCCCCCGCCCCCTGCTTTTTTTGGGGTTTTTTTTCACATTCTCCCATCTCCCTTCCCGTTTGGGTTTTGGGTGTGCTTTTTTTACCCAAACCCCCCCCTCCTCCCAGAAAATTTTATCATGTACTTCCCCCCCCTCCGTAAGAAAAATTTTTAAAGGGCCAAAATTTTTCCCCAGTTTTTAAAAGTTTTCTGGCTCAGGGGGCTGTTTTGATCTCTCCCTCCCCAAAAGGGGGCCCCCCAACACTGTACTTTTGGGGGGAAAATTTTAAAAATTTCCTCCTTTTTTCCGGGTTAAAATTTGTCTTATTTTTTTTGGAAAAAATTTTTGTTTTACACCCGCTCTCCCCCCTGTTCCTTTCATTCTATTTGGCAATCTTGGGTTTTTTATGTTCCTTTTGAGTTTTTCATTCTTTCCCCATCTAAGCAGTTCAACTTGTCATTATTTAACGTTTTCTTCACTCCTCCTAACACTTTCCTTACATCTTCCTTTCAATTTTTTTTCTCGTTTTCTATTAATATGTTTTTTTGGGTTTTTGCTGAAAGTGATACAAACTTGGCGAGAGTTTATCTATGTCTGCTATGATGATGATAAAAAAAGCACAGGTGGGGACAGTGCCTTGGGGCACCGGGGGTTTTTACCTATGTTTTTGTTTCTCTATTTTCACCACTTTTTTATTCTATCTGCAAAAAAGTTAAAAATTCCCCTTGGTCTACTTTCTCCATTATTCATATCACCCTCAATCAATCAATCACCCTAATCAATCAATCCAAATCGCTTTTTAAAAAAACCTTTAAAAACCGGAAAACTTAAGTCAAAATTTTGGGTTTTTTTCCCCCCAAAACATCGAATTCTTAACCCAAAAAAATGATCTTCTCGCCTTTAAACCCCCCGGGGGTCAACGTTTGGATCATGTCTCGACCGACCCGGGGGGACTGCCCCCCAAAAACCCCCCCAGGATCCCGGTTTTCTTGTGATTCTTTTCCTTTTTATATACCTTTTTATGT
>WNWK01044278.1:0-15160 GCA_009830355.1 Cherax destructor | reverse complement strand
ACGGGTATCTCTGGAGGGCTCCCTCCCCCTCTCTGTGAGCATTGTCAGGTTCCAGTGTCTGTTCGACATATCCTGTTGGACTGCCCACTCTATAAACGAGCACGCAGAATTTACCCCCAAACAACGTCTTCGCTCTGGGGCCCCTTTTCCCTTTACCTTCCCTTCTTGCAGATGGACCCTCCTTTAACCCTGACTTTTCTTGACTTTTTGACAGAAACTGACTTACAAAAATCTAAAATTATACCTCTAGCACCTCCCTCAGTCCCTTCTACCTCGATCTCTTGCTACCCTCCATCCCTGCACTATCCGTCATCTTGCACTCCATACGCTACTAATCGTCCATCTCCCTCTTACAACCCACTCTTCCTGCATCCTACAATAACCTGCAGCGCTGTATAACCCCTGTTGTTTAGCGCTTCTATTTGATTATAATAATAATAATATGGTTCTGTAGATGTAGATTGCAGAGTAGTAAGTGTGGATGTTCTGAACAGTGAGTAAGTTCAGGTCTTTGAAGAGTGGGGGGGTGTGTTGCCTAACATTGGATTGCATGATAATTCTTACTGCAGCTTTTTGTTGGGTTATTTTTGGCTTTAGGTGGGTAATTGCTGTTGATCCCCAAGCACATATGGCATATGTGAGGTAGGGATAGATGAGTGAATAGTATAGTGTGAGTAGGGCTTATTGTGGTACATAGTAATGTATCTTAGAGAGGATCCCAACAGTTTTGGACACTTTTTTTGTTATGTGTTGGATATGAGTGCCAAATTTCAGGTTGCTGTCGAGGTGTAGGCCCAGGAATTTGCCCTCATTATGTTTAGCAATAAGAGTGTTGTCGATCTTAATGTTTAATTGTGCATCACCTGCTCTGTTACCAAACATAATATAGAATGTCTTATCAGTGTTGAGTGTAAGTTTATTGGCTGTCATCCATGTAGATATTTTTAGTAGTTCATCGTTAACAATGGTGTTGAGCGTGGCAAGATTTGGGTGGGAGATGACATAAGTTGTGTCGTCAGCAAAGAGAATTGGTTTCAGGTGTTGTAATACATTGGGTAGATCATTGATGTATAAGAGGAAGAGCAGGGGACCAAGGACACTTCCCTGTGGTACTCCAGTATCACGTGGCCGTGTTGAGGAGGTTGTGTCTTTAATGGTGACATACTGATACCTATTAGTAAGGTAGGATTTGAAATATGCAAGTGCATGACCTCTTATACCATAATGGTTAAGTTTGTGGAGTAGGATGCCGTGGTTTACTGTGTCGAAAGCTTTCCTTAGATCAACAAAGTCCTAATGGATATTCCTTATTTTCCAGTGCTGTGTAAAGCAGTTCTATCATTTTTACAATTGCATCGTTAGTCCTTTTATTTTTTCTGAAGCCAAATTGGCAGGGATTGAGTATGCTTTGTGTTGTTATAAATGAGTATAATCTCCTGTGCACAAGTTTCTATAAGATTTTGGATAGCAATGGTAAGTTTGATATTGGTCTATAGTTGTTTACGTCTGTGGGGTCACCGCCTTTGTGTATTGGTGTAACCCTTGCTGTTTTGAGTAGTGTCGGGAAGGTGGTAGTTTCTTGTGATTTGTTAAAAAAGTAATGAAATAGCCTGCTAAAGGACATGAGCGGCTCGCTTGTATAATACTGGTGGGACTTGAGACAGATTCCCTGATTTATTTTTAAGTGACTTGATGATCATGGTGACTTCAGTGGGCTCAGTAGGTGCAAGAAATGAGGAGGTTGGGAAATTCCCATCTAGGTAATCACTTGCTCGGGCATTGGTACCTGGGATTTTATTGGCGAGATTTGATCCTGTGTTTGAGAAGAAGTCATTTATCTTGTTTGTATCAATAGGCTGTAGTGGTGTTTCGTTCGGGAGGGAGAAGTCTTACTGTTTGAGTTTTACCAGCTGTTCACCTGTTTTTGTTGATAGCAAATTAATCAGAAGCATTTAATCCAATTCCTCAGGACTTTTTCTCCCATTTCTTGGCTTGAACTGAAATACATCCCATTTTCCAGATGTTACATGACCCCTTAAGGGTTTGGTGCTTTCCCTGATTAAAATTGCTGCATTCATAACTTGCTGATTACAAATACAAAACTTTATTTAAAAAATTACTGTAGAAAAACATGCAATAATCTGAAGGCCATTAGGATGCATAGCATCCTAATGGATGCTATATATTTACATATACAGCCTCTCCTCACTTAGCAATGTACTCGTTTACCAATGACTCAGTCCTATGACGAGCTCTCTGACAAGTATGCATTCCAAAATAATGCATAGTAGAGCTGATTTCCTCTATTCTGTTTCTTCTTTCAACAAACTGGCCGTATCCCACTGAAGCAGGGTGGCCCAAAAAGAAAAACAAAAGTACAGTGGAACCCCGGTTAACGAAAAAAATTCATTGCAGAAGCCAGCTCAAGTGCCATTACCGAACGAATTTACTTCCTTAAGAAAAAATGTTGTTTAGGTTAGTCTATTTCAGACCCCCAAAAATACACTTCCACAAGCACTTACAATATTATACTTACATAATTGCACGATTTCCGGGGTGTTCATTAACCGGGGTTCCACTGTAATGTATACAGGAGAAGGGGTTACTAGTCCATTGCTCCCGGCATTTTAGTCGCCTCTTACGACACGCATGGCTTATGGAGAAAGAATTCTGTTCCACTTCCCCATGGAGATAACTCTATTCTGTTTATTCCCCCTTCTCCTTTTTCTCCTTGGGTTTTCTTTCCTTTCTTTTGCCTTGTTTTTGTCCTTCTTTATTTTATTCGCCTTTTCCTCCCTCTGTGTTCTTGTCCAACCCATGCGGGCCGCCAGCTTCATTGCAGTGCTCCTTTCCTAGAATATGACTGACTCCACTACTACTTCTACAACCACTTCTACTACTACCTCCATTATTACCCCACTCTCTTGTGCCCTTCCCTGTCTGCCTGCCTATATATACCCCTTCCATCTGTTCTGTGTGTTAGTGTGACTGTGTAAATGGTCCAAGTCGGACCGAAACGTCGTCGTAAGCTCCTCTCTTTTTATGTGTGCGGGTTGTGTGTGTATGCTAACTTTAGTTTGTGTGTCATCAGACAAATAATGCAGAAATATCAGGTCACAACACATGTGCCACTGTACTGATCACCAAATACCCCCGAGTTTGAAGTATGATAAAATGCCCAACAAAGCGCAGGAACCGGCACTAAATATGTAGGGAATGTAAAACACGTGTGTGTGGAATCATGTTTCAGGGACTTCCACAGACTGCAACTGTTCTAGGAACATGATCACTGTCTGTATATATGTGTACATATGTTAGAACAGTAATACAGTGGAACCCCGAGTTTCGAACTTAATCCATTCAGGGAGCTAGTTTTAAAGTCGAAACGTTCGAAAGTCGAAGCAATATTTCCCATAAGAAATAATGGTAATACAATTAATCTGTTCCAGAAACCCAAAAATATTCACAAAAAATACATTTTTTAAAGAATAACTATAGTTTTACATACAGAAAACAATTATACATATTATAGTTATTAATAAATAAATACAAACATTTAAATATACATTTAAATAAACATATAAAATAAAATTTTTACTTACCTTTATTGAAGATTGTTGATGGCATCTGGGAGATAGGGAGGAGTGAGGGAGGGAGGGCTTATTGTTTGGAAGGGAAATTCCCCTCCATGAGGACTTCAGGTAACAAGTCCCTCTCTGGGGTTACTTCCCTTCTTTGTCTTTTAATGCCACTAGGACCAGCTTGAGAGTCACTGGACCCCTGTCTCGAAAAATAACTGTCAAGAGTCCTATGTTTCTGGTGCCTTTTTAAGATGTCCCTAAAATGGGACAGTGTTTTGTCACTGAACATGTTGCAGATATGAACTCCTTGTTTTCCTTCTATACTTTTTCCCTGCTCTAGCACACTTGGCTTTGACCTCTCCACACCTCCGGGTAAACCATGGACTCAGTTTGGTCTTCCCATTGGTTCTTTTTCCCCTTGGCACGAACTTCTCTGCCTCCCTGAACTCTGTGGTCAGCTTGCTCAGGGTGATATTTTTCAGCAAATGCCTTCACCTTATACCACATTGCACAAATTTCCTTTATCTCTAAAGAAGGCACCTCATCCATTCCTTCTTCCTCCTCCTGTGAAGCAAGTTCCTGAACTCTGGTCTGATGCTGTTCCAGTTCCAGCTCTTCAGTGGTTAGCTCTTCATTGTGGTTATGCACCAACTCTTCCACATCCTCGCCACTCACCTCCAACCCCAGGGACTTGCCCAATGCCACAGTACCTTCCACAACAGGCACAGGGTCGGCAGGGGCAGGGGCAGGGTCAGGGTCAGCCTCAAACCCTTCAAAATCCCTCTGTTGGACACAATCTGGCCACAATTGTCTCCAAGCAGAGTTCAAAGTCCTGGAAGTCACTCCCTTCCAAGCCTTACCTATAAGGCCTATGCAGTTGTAGATATTGAAGTGATTCTTCCAGAACTCTCTTAGGGTCAATTCAGTGTCCGAGGTCACTTCAAAGCACTTTTCAAACATTGCTTTTGTGTAGAGTTTTTTGAAGATAGAAATGACCTACTGGTCCATGGGCTGGAGGAGAGGAGTGGTGTTAGGAGGCAAGAACTTCACTTTTATAAAACAAGTCGTTACACAGTAGATCTACCAAGTTTGGAGGATGTGCAAGAGGCACTTGGGGTCCAATTTATTTTCCAGGAGGTATTTTCTCACACTGGGGCCAAACTCTTCATGGATCCACTCTTTGAAAATTTGCCTTGTGACCCATGCATTACTATTAGCTTTCCACAAGACACACAATCTGTTCTTGACGACATTGTGTTTCTTGAACACTCTGGGATTTTCTGAGTGATACACGAGTAAAGGCTTCACTTTAAAATCCCCTCTAGCGTTAGAACAAAACAAGAGAGTTAACCTGTCTTTCATAGGCTTGTGTCCTGGCATTGCCTTTTCCTCCTGAGTAATGTAGGTCCTGTTGGGCATTTTCTTCCAAAACAGGCCTGTTTCGTCACAATTGAACACCTGTTCGGGTTTCTGTAGATATAAACCTAAATGTACAATTGTTAACCCTTTTGGGGCCTCGTTCCTAGGCCTTTTGTGTATCCATATGCTCTTGCGCTACCGTCCACATGATGGATATGGGGTGCACAATAAACTAGCCACTTCGGTGGCAAAATCTAATATCCATGAATGTGCCTATCTGTGCTCATGATAACATGAACATAGATGGGCATGTTTATGGAGCAACTTGCAATGTGAACAGACTGACTGATGTTGTAGTGGCCAGGGTTAGGCTTGGCTACAGGTACTTCTGGCGGTTTGGGAGACACAGATGATAGACAGTATAATAACCTATGTGACATGTCAAGATATCTTATTAATGAAAATAAGATACCAGTTATACTTAGCAAATTTCCTAAATTTGCTTGTAACAGATAAGTGAAATGTAGATATAAATCCAAATGTACAATTGTTAACTCTTTTGGGGCCTAGTGCCTAGGCCTTTTGTGTATCCATATGCTCTTGCGCTACCGTCCACAGGATGGATATGGGGTGCACAATAAACTAGCCACTTCGGTGGCAAAATCTAATCTGGTCGGGTTTCAAATTTTCAGTCTTTATGTAGTCCTGAAATTCGGTTATGAATTTTTCAGCCACACGTTTGTCTGAACTGGCAGCCTCACCGTGCCTTACCACATTGTGTATGCCAGCCTCTGCTTGCCTTAACCCTTTGACTGTTTCGGTCGTATATATACGTCTTACAAGCAACTGTTTCGGACGTATCTATACGCCTAAATTCTAGCGGCCTCAAATCAAACAGGAGAAAGCTGGTAGGCCTACATGTGAGAGAATGGGTCTGTGTGGTCAGTGTGCACAGTATAAAAAAAATCAAGCAGCCAGTGGTGCATTGTGGGAACTCCATTTCAGTAGTCCTTGTTCAGCATCCCAAGTGGTACGAATTATCTGACTCCTTGGCACATCTGGGACTGTTTTCTTCCTCAATGATAGCTCTAATACAGATGGAAGTGTCTCTGAAGATAAATTTCATGGTTTTGAGGAGTTTGTGACCGAAAGAAATGCCCAGGATACCAGAAGGAAGGAAGGAAGAAAGTAAGGAAGAGATGAGAGGAAGGAAGGAAGGAAAGAAGAAGGAAGGAGGAAAGGAAGAAGGAAGGAATTAAGAAAGAGAGAAAGGAAGGAAGGAAGAGATGAGAGGAAGGAAGGAACAAAAGAAGTAAGAAAGGAAGGAAGAAATAAAGGAAGGAATGAAGGAAGAAAGGAAGGCAGGAAGGAAGAGATGAGAGGAAAGAAGGAAGGAAATATGTAAGAAAGGAAGGCATAAAAAAAGGAAAGAATGAAGGAAGAAAGGAAGGTAGGTATGAAGGAAAGGAAGGAGGTTGTGGGGAAGAAGACATGGGTCCCCTTTTGTGTTGACAGGTTGACAGGGGTAGCAATAATGTTGAAGGATCAGTTATGGAAGGAAAAGAGGGAATATAAATGTGTAAATTCAAGGATTATGTGGATTAAAATAAGGGTCGGATGCGAAAAGTGGGTCATAATAAGCGTGTATGCACCTGGAGAAGAGAGGAGTGTAGAGGAGAGAGAGAGATTTTGGGAGATGTTAAGCGAATGTATAGGAACTTTTGAACCAAATGAGAGAGTAATTGTGGTAGGGGACCTAAATGCTAAAGTGGGAGAAACATGCAGAGAGGGTGTAGTAGGTGCCAGGTGTAAATGATAATGGGAGCCCTTTGATTGAACTTTGTATAGAAAGGGGTTTAGTTATAGGTAATACATATTTTAAGAAAAAGAGGATAAATAAGTATACAAGATATGATGTAGGGCGTAATGACAGTAGTTTGTTGGACTATGTATTGATAGATAAAAGACTGTTGAGTAGACTTCAGGATGTACATGTTTATAGAGGGGCTACAGATATATCAGATCACTTTTTAGTTATAGCTACAGTGGGAGTAAAAGGTAGATGGGATACAAGGAAAATAGAATCAGTAAGTAAAAGAGAGGTGAAGGTTTATAAACTAAAAGAGGAGGCAGTTAGGGTAAGATATAAACAACTATTGGAGGATAGATGGGCTAGTGAGAGTGTAGGCAATGGGGTCGAAAATGTATGGGGTAGATTTAAAAATGTAGTGTTAGAGTGTTCAGCAGAAGTTTGTGGTTACAGGCGAGTGGGTGCGGGAGGGAAGAGGAGCGATTGGTGGAATGATGATGTAAAGAGAGTAGTAAGGAGAAAAAGTTAGCATATGAGAGGTTTTTACAAAGTAGAAGTGATGCAAGGAGGGAAGAGTATATGGAGAGAAAAAGAGAGTTAAAAGAGTGGTGAAGCAATGTAAAAAGAGAGCAGATGAGAGAGTGGGTGAGATGTTATCAGCAAATTTTGTTGAAAATAAAAAAGTTTTGGAATGAGATTAATAAGTTGAGGAAGCCTAGAGAACAAATGGATTTGACAGTTAAAAATAGGAGAGGAGAGTTATTAAATGGAGAGTTAGAGGTATCGGGAAGATGGAGAGAATATTTTGAGGATTTGTTAAATGTTGATGAAGACAGGGAAGCTGTGATTTCGTGTGTAGGGCAAGGAGGAATAACATCTTGTAGGAGTGTGGAAGAGCCAGTTGTGGGTGTAGGGAAGTTCGTGAGGCAGTGGGTAGAATGAAAGGGGTAAGGCAGCTGGGATTGATGGGATAAAGATAGAAATGTTAAAAGCAGGTGGGGATATAATTTTGGAGTGGTTGGTGCTATTATTTAATAAATGTATGGAAGAGGGTAAGGTACCTAGGGATTGGCAGAGAGCGTGTATTGTTCCTTTGTATAAAGGCAAAGGGACAAAAGAGAGTGCAAAATTATAGGGAATAAGTCTGTTGAGTGTACCTGGTAAAGTGTATGGTAGAGTTATTATTGAAAGAATTAAGAGTAAAACAGAAAGCAGGATAGCAGATGAACAAGGGGGCTTTAGGAAAGGTAGGGGTGTGTAGACCAAGTGTTTACAGTGAAACATATAGGTGAACAGTATTTGGATAAGGGTAAAGATGTTTTTGTGGCATTTATGGATTTGGAAAAGGCGTATGATAGGGTAGATAGGGGGCAATGTGGCAGATGTTGCAGGTGTATGGAATAGGAGGAAGGTTACTGAAAGCAGTGAAGAGTTTTTATGAGGATAGTGAGGCTCAGGTTAGAGTGTGTAGGAGGGAAGGGGACTATTTCCCAGTAAAAGTGGGCCTTAGACAAGGATGTGTGATGTCACCGTGGTTGTTCAATATATTTATAGATGGGGTTGTAAGAGAAGTGAATGCGAGGGTCTTGGCAAGAGGTGTTGGGCTAAAAGATAAAGAAGCAAATACAAAGTGGGAGTTGTCACAGTTGCTTTTTGCTGATGACACTGTGCTTTTGGGAGATTCTGAAGAGAAGCTGCAGAGGTTGGTGGATGAATTTGGTAGGTTGTGTAAAAGAAGAAAATTGAAAGTGAATATAGGAAAGAGTAAGGTGATGAGGATAACAAAAGAATAGGTGACGAAAGATTGGATATCAGATTGGAGGGAGAGAGTATGGAGGAGGTGAATGTATTCAGATATTTGGGAGTGGACATGTCGGCGGATGGGTCTATGAAGGATGAGGTGAATCATAGAATTGATGAGGGGAAAAGGGTGAGTGGAGCACTTGGAGTCTGTGGAGACAAAGAACCTTGTCCATGGAAGTAAAGAGGGAATGTATGAGAGTATAGTTATACCAACGCTCTTATATGGGTGTGAAGCATGGGTGATGAATGTTGCAACGAGGAGAAGGCTGGAGGCAGTGGAGATGTCATGTCTGAGGTCAATGTGTGGTGTGAATATAATGCAGAGAATTCGGAGTTTGGAAATTAGGAGGAGGTGCGGGATTACCAAAACGATTGTCCAGAGAGCTGAGGAGGGGTTGTTGAGGTGGTTTGGACATGTAGAGAGAATGGAACGAGACAGAGTGACTTCAGAGTGTATAAATCTGTAGTGGAGGGAAGGCGGGTAGGGGTCGGCCTAGGAAAGGTTGGAGGGAGGGGGTAAAGGAAGTTTTGTGTGCGAGGGGCTTGGATTTCCAGCAAGCATGTGTCAGCGTATTTGATAGGAGTGAATGGAGGCATATGGTTTTTAATACTTGACGTGCTGTTGGAGTGTGAGCAAAGTAACATTTATGAAGGGATTCAGGGAAACCGGCAGGCCGGACTTGAGTTCTGGAGATGGGAAGTACAGTGCCGGCACTCTGAAGGAGGGGTGTAAATGTTGCAGTTTTATAACTGTAGTGTAACGCACCCTTCTGGCAAGACAGTGATGGAGTGAATGATGATGAAAGTTTTTCTTTTTCGGGCCACCCTGCCTTGGTGGGAATCGGCCGATGTGTTAATAAAAAAAATTATAATAAAAATAGGTTGACAGGCAGTGTGGGGGTGGTGAGTAATGGTATAATATGTCATTTTGACAGCTAGCGCTAGCGCTCTTGCTTCACGCACGGAGGGCCCGGGTTCAATTCCCGGCGGGGCCGAAACATTTCGAAGTGTTTCGTTACACACACACACACACACACACACACACACACACACACACACACATACATACAACAGGCCTAGTGTCTAATCGACATGTGCCTAGGACAAAATGGTAACTAACACACACAAACACATCTGACAGGGAGGCAACAACGAGTCATGGTATGTGATGAGGTGTCAGAGTGGGCACCTGTGACGAGTGGGGTTCCACAAGGGTCAGTCCTAGGACCTGTACTGTTTTTGGTATATGTGAATGACATAACGGAAGGAATAGACTCAGAAGTGTCCCTGTTTGCAGATGATGTGAAGTTAATGAGAAGAATTAAATCAATCGAGGATCAGGCAGGACTACAGAGAGACCTGGACAGGCTACAAGCTTGGTCCAGTAACTGGCTCCTTGAATTTAACCCTGCCAAATGTAAGTCATGAAGATCGGGGAAGGGCAAAGAAGACCACAGACAGAGTATAGTCTAGGTGGCCAAAGACTGCAAACCTCACTCAAGGAAAAAGATCTTGGGGTGAGTATAATACCGAGCACATCTCCTGAGGCACACATCAATCAGATAACTGCTGCAGCATACGGGCGGCTGGCAAACCTAAGAATAGCGTTCCAATACCTCACTAAGGAATCATTCAAGACTCTGTACACCATATATGTCAGGCCCATACTGGAGTATGCAGCACCAGTTTGGAACCCACACCTGGTCAAGCATGTCAAGAAATTAGAGAAAGTGCAAAGGTTTGCAACAAGACTAGTCCCAGAGCTAAGGGGATTGTCCTACGAAGAAAGGTTAAGGGAAATCGGCCTGACGACACTAGAACACAGGAGGGTTAGGGGAGACATGATAACGACATATAAAATACTTTGAGGAATAGATAAGGTGGACAGAGACAAGATGTTCCAGAGAGGGGACACAAAAACAAGGGGTCACAATTGGAAGTTGAAGACTCCTATGAGTCAAAGGGATGTTAGGAAGTATTTCTTCAGTCATAGAGTTGTCAGGAAGTGGAATAGCCTAGAAAGCGACGTAGTGGAGGCAGGAACCATACATAGTTTTAAGACGAGGTTTGATAAAGCTCATGGAGCAGGGAGAGAGAGGACCTAGTAGCAATCAGTGAAGAGGCAGGGCCAGGAGCTATGACTCGACCCCTGCAACCACAAATAGGTGAGTACACACACACAGCTTGGAGCTTTGAAGTGCTAATTGCAGTTGATGGAAAGTGTCTAGTCATTATATATGTGTATATATATTATAGAACAATAGTAATAAAAAAAATTTTTATTGTTGGTTGGTGTAAACTAGTTTTGTAAACAATATAATATTACTAATGTTTGTGCAATTATTGTGTTGCATACAACGAGTGTACAGTGGTCCCTCGGTTTATGTGTTTAATCCGTTCCAGAGGGAGGCACTAAAACTGAAACACACGAAAACTGAAACGATTTTCCCCATAAGAAATAATGAAAATTCAATTAATCCGTTCCAGAAACCCAGAAGTTTGGAAAAAAAAAATTTGGGGGGCTTTAAAGATAGATTTACATGCACAAATGAATGAAATGAATGTGGCACTTACCCTTACTGAAGACTGATGTTGCTGGATGGAAGAGAGATAGGAGGGGAGAGGGTAGAGTCCATAATTTTTGGAAGGGAAATCCCCCTCCATAAGGACTCTAGGTACCAAGTCCTCATCTGGGGTCACTTCTCTTCTTTGTCTTTTAATCCCACTAGGACCAGCTTGAGAGTCACTGCACACCTGTGGCACTAAATATCTCTCCAGAGAGCTCTGTGTCTGGCGTCTCTTTAAAATGTCCCTAAAATGGGAAAACAGATTGTCATTGAACATGTTGATGAGACGGATTCCAACATCTTTGTCAGGGTGATGTTCCTCCACAAATGATTGCACCCTACTCCACATTGCACAAATCTCCTTAATCTCTGAAGAAGGCACCTTACATCTCTCTTCCTCCACTGAAGCAATTTCCTCAGATCTGTTTTGTTGTTGTTGCAGCTCAAGCTCTTGCAGCTCTTCATTGGTTAGATCTTCATTGTGGTCCTCCACCAACTCTTTCACATCCTCTCCATTCACTTCCAACCCCATGGAAGTCCCCAATTCCACAATATTTTCCACAACTTCCATAGGCTCCTCAGGGTTAGCTTCAAACCCTTCAAAATCCCTATCTGGGACACAATCTTGCCACAACTTTCTCCAAGCAGAGTTCATCGTCCTGGAGGTCACTCCCTGCCAAGCTTTATCTATAAGGCCTATGCAATGGAAGATATCGAAGTGACCCTTCCAGAACTCTTTTAGGGTCAATTTAGTGTCATTGGTCACATCAAAACACCTTTGAAACATTGCTTTGGTGTACAGTTTTTTGAAGTTTGAAATGACCTGCTGGTCCATGGGCTGGAGGAGAGGAGTGGTGTTAGGAGGCAAGAACTTCACTTTTACAAATCTGAAATCCTTAGACATTTGGTCTTCCAAGTCTTGAGGATGACCAGGAGCATTGTCCATTACCAGGAGGCACTTAAGTGGCAATTTATTCTCCAATAAATATTTCTTCACACTGGGGCCAAACACTTGATTAAACCATTCCAGGAAAATTTCCCTAGTGACCCATGCCTTAGCATTAGACTTCCAAAACACACACAATTTACTCTTGTTAACACTGTAGTCCCTGAACACTGGGATTTTCAGAGTGATACACGAGTAAAGGCTTCACTTTGAAATCCCCACTAGCGTTACCACACAACATTAGAGTTAGCCTGTCTTTCATAGGCTTGTGTCCTCGCATTGCCTTTTCCTCCTGCGTGATGTAGGTCCTCCTTGGCATTTTCTTCCAAAAGAGGCCTGTTTCGTCACAATTAAACACTTGTTGGGGTTTGAAATTTTCAGCCTCTACATATTTTTTAAAGTCGCGCCCAAATTTTTCAGCCCCATCTTTATCTGAACTGGCACCCTCACCATGCCTTACAACACTGTGTATGCCAGTTCGCCTCTTAAATTTTTCAAACCAGCCTTTGCTGGCCTTAAATTCATCAACATCAACATCACTGGTTCCAGGCATTTTCTTGACAAGATCGGCATGCAACTGCCTTGCTTTTTCACGTATGATGGATTGCACAATACTATCACCCGCTAGCAGTTTTTGGTTTATCCACAGCAACAACAATTTCTCCAAATTTTCTATTGTTTGTAATCTCTGTTTGGTTATTGTATTCACCCGTTTCGCAACATTAGCTTCAGTGATTGCTTTTCTCTTATACACAATGGAACCGATTGTTGTTGGGGCTTTCTTGTATATCCTGGCGAGCTCGGCAATACATACACCACTATCATATTTTTCTATTATTTCTTTCTTCAGTTCTACGGTGTTCCTCACTTTCTTTACCAAAGAAGTGGCACTAGGAGCTTTCTTTGGGCCCATGGTAGCTTATTTAGTAGTCACACACAATATTCAAGGCCCAAAAACAATGAATTGTTAATAAATATTTTGTATAAACTCCTGGGGTGATGTTCACTCAAGCGTAAACAATGCTAGACTGCGTGGCAATGTGCGTGGGAGGTGCGTGGGTGGTGGCCTACGGCCTTTGTATGTGCGCGGCACTGGTGGACAGGTTCCAGACCGAGCACGAAAACGGAGGGAACACACGAAAACAGAGGGCAATTTTCCACGAAAAAACTACACGAAAACTGAAATACACGAAAACAGAGATACACGAAAACCGAGGGACCACTGTATATACAGTGGACCCTCGGTTAACGAATACCCCGGAAATCGTGCAATTATGTAAGTATAATTTTGTAAGTTCTTGTGGAAGTGTATTTTTGGGGGTCTGAAATAGACTAACCTATGTGAAATTTTTCCTTAAGGGAGTAAATTCGTTCGGTAATGGCACTTGAGCAGACTTCAGGAGTGAAGTTTTTACGAAACTCGGGGGTCCACTGTATATACATTGCACCTTACTTTGGTCTCACAGGCCACATAAGTTACGTAAAAAAATAAAATAGTGAAAAAAAAACAAGAAACCTACGAAAGGAAGTAAACCAAAGTTTACCGGGTGTGCAGCATTCGCCGCTGTTGCCATACGCGGCTAATTTTTTGCCAACTTTACCGCTCTATATCTCGGTAAGTACTGATCGCAAAATTTTTGGGGGGGGATTTAAACAATCAGAAAAGTAATATTAACATTTTGATAAGAAAAAATAATTTTTTTTTTTCGAATATTTTGCGCCATGAAATGACAGTTTCAGAAAGGGGTCTCCGACAGTCAAAGGGTTAAAATCACTAACACTGCAATCAGCACTGGTTCCAGGCATTTTCTTTACAAGATTGGCATGCAACTTCCTTGCCTTTTCACAAATGATTGTCTCCGACACGCTATCACCCGCTAACTCTTTATCCTTGATCCACACCAGCAACAATTTCTCAACATTGTCGACTATTTGTGGTCTATTTTTGGTTAGCATATCAACACCTTTTGCAACATCAGTTTCCTTGATTTGTTCTTTCTTTGCCAGGATAGAAGCGATAGTTGACTTGTGTTTGCCATATATCCTGGCAAGCTCGGCAATTCACACACCACTCTCATATTTTTGTACTATTTCCTTCTTCATGTCTATGGTGTTTCTTACTTTCTTTACCACAGGGGTACCACTAGGAACTTTCTTTGGATCCTTGGTAGCTTATTTCAGTTGCACTTAATGAAAAAGCTCCAAACACACTTAATTAATTGTGAAATGTTTGGAAGAGCACGCAGGGTAATGTTCACTGGAGGATAAACAAAGCCAGACTGACTCACGATGCCTGGGCACCTGGGTGGACAGGTCTGGTACGTGCGCGTTCAAAACACAGGACATGTTCGATAGTCGGGACAAAATTTGTTCGAAAAAAGCATTCGAAACTCAATTTGTTCGATTGTCGAGGCATTCGAAACTCGGGGTTTCACTGTAATTCATAAAAATAAAAAAAATATAATTGTATAGTTCTTTCAAGGTGAGTGAAATTATTTAATTAAATTAAATACAAAGCAATATACAGTGGTACCCCGACTTACGATATTAATCCGTCAGAGAGGGCATATTTTAAAGCGAAACAATCGTTAAACGAATCAATTTTCCCCATAAGAAATAATGGAAATAAATTTAATCCGTCCAAGACTTCCAAAAGTAGTTAAATAAATATTTTTTAGAACTTTTGGACATTAAATAATAAATAATTGAATAAAGAATACATAAATACACATGCAAATATTGTACAATAACATGTCACTTACATTTATTGAAGAGTTGTTGATGTGTGGAGGACGGGAGGAGGGAAGAAGGTGGAGTAGTATGCTAGTGTTTGGAAGGGGAATCCCCTTCCATTAACACTGCAGGTGGTAAGTTCTTTTCTGGGGTTACTTCCCTTTTTCTTTGAATGCCACTAGGACCAGCTTGAGAGTCACTAGACCTCTTTCTAACAACAAATTTGTCCAGGGAGCTCTGTGTCTGGCAATTCTTTAACACATCCCTGAAATGACACACCACTGTGTCATTGTACAAGTTGCCAGCACGGCCTGCAACAGCATGGTTAGGGTGATATTCATCCATAAATGCTTGCACCTTG
>WNWK01044277.1:0-15161 GCA_009830355.1 Cherax destructor | reverse complement strand
CTTTTTCCCTGTGGTCAAGTTTGTGGAGTAGGATGCCGTGGTTTACTGTGTCGAAAGCTTTCCTTAGGTCAATAAAAAGTCCTAATGGATATTCCTTATTTTCGAGTGCTGTGTAAAGCAGGTCTATCATTTTTTACTAGATTTAGTGCTTTTTTTTTCCTGAAGCCAAATTGGCAGGGGTTGAGTATGCTTTGTGGGGGTTTAAAATAAATAGTATAATCTCTGTGCACAAGTTTCTAAGATTTTGGATAGCAACAGTAGATTTGATATAGGCCTAGTTGTTTACGCTGTGGGGTACCACCTTTGTGTATTGGTGTAACCCTTGCTGTTTTGAGTAGTGTCAAGAAAGTGCTAGTTTCTAATGATTTTTTAAAAATAATGAATAGGATGGAAAGGACATGAGTGGCTCGTTTATATTAATGGTGGATTTGAGACAGATGCCCTGATTTATTTTTAAGTGACTTGATTATCATGGTGACTTCAGTGGGTTCAGTAGGTGCAAGATATAAGGAGGATGGGAAATTCCCATCTAGGTAATCACTTGCTCGGGCATTGGTATCTGGGTTTTTACTGGCAAGATTTGATCATATGGTTGAGAAAAGTCATTTACAGTGGACCCCCGACTTCTAAAAACTTCACTCCTGAAGTCTGCTCAAGTGCCATTACCGACGAATTTACTCCTTAAGGAAAATTTTCACGAGGTTAGTCTATTTCAGACCCCAAAAATACACTTCCACAAGAACTTACAAAATTATACTTACATAATTGCACGATTTCCGGGTATTCGTAACCGGGGGTCCACTGTATCTTGTTTACTGTATCAATAGGTTAACGATATTTTCTTTCCCAGAATGCTGTTCAAGTGCCATTACCAAACGAATTTATCCCCATTAGGAATAATGTAAAATAGACTAGCCCTTTTTTAGAACCCCAAAAATACACTTACAAAAAGCTTTTAAAAAAATAAAACTTACAAAAAAGGGTGAGTTTGGGGACCATCTTTAAACCCAGGGTACCACTGTATCTATTTAAAACTAGACAAGATAATAACATACATAGTAACTACTTAAAAATAGGGCAAGAAATAGTGGTTAACTGTATTACAATCTTATTTAATCTTAATACTAATGCAAGGTAGTCAAGGTGGAGGTATAATAATCTTGAAGTTGCACATAATAAAAACAATACGTACAGTATTACAAATAATGGTTCAGGCAGTAATATTTCATGGATTGGTAGAAGTTAGAAGCCTAAAGGTCACATAATATAACTAATTAGCAGTTGTTTTGGTTGATTTGGTTAATATTGAGATAAGATTATTTTTAGCAAAGTACTAAATTTATAAGTAGTCAGGGGATCTTTTACTGGTTCCGGTAGCGAGTTCCAGATCTTCGGGCCCTGTATGTGCATAGCATTTTGATAGTGTGATAAACACTGGACAGAAGGTGTCTTAAGGAAACACTGACTTTTTTTGGGTTTTCCTAAGTAATTTACACTATGTATGATAATTGTGGCCCATGGCCTGGTGGCAAAAGCTCTCACTTCACACAGTTATGGTCCGGGTTCGATTCCCAGCAAGGGTGGAAACATTGGGCGTGTTTCCTTCCCCGGTTGTCTATGTTCACCCATCAGTAAAATGGGTACCTGGGTGTTAGTCGACTGGTGTGGGTCGCATCCTGAGACAAAACTGACCTAATTTGCCCGAAATGCTCTGCATAACAAGGCACTTTCTATACAGTAGTATTTTCGTTGATGTCAGCTAGGCCTGTATACCTTGTTCTACATGTACTTGTAGAAATAATGATTTTATTATTTGTGTAACTGTGCCTAAATAAACTTACTCCACCTCACATTAATAATAGAGTAACATACTGAATATTTGAAATCTACCACTCTTTACCTGTCTAGACTTACGTAGTCTTTAAGTATTAGGTTAAGTCTGCCCAAAATGCCTCGGCATGATAGTGGCTTTCTTTGTAACAATCCAAATTATGAAAAGTAAACACACATTGTAACCTTTGAAAAGAAATAAACTTTTGTTTGTTGTCGTTGTTTGTTAAACAGCACCAAGCTGTGCCATAGACTGTGCAGTTAAGATCAGACCAGGAGAGTGGGCAGACATGCTAAGTATATCAACACATGTACAGTGGTCCCTCGGTTTTCGCGAAAATTCGTTCCAGAATGCTGCTCACGTGCCATTACCTAACGAATTTACTTCCTTAAAAATAATGTCACGTAGGTTAGTCTATTTCAGACTTCCAAAAATACACTTGCAACAGCACTTACGAAAATACACTTACATAAATGTTCGAGTTTGGAGATGCACGAAAACCCAGGGACCACTGTACATTATAATACACCATCCAGTCATACCTGGAGTTTACCTGGAGAGAGTTCCGGGGGTCAACGCCCCCACGGCCCAGTCTGTGACCAGGCCTCATGGTGGATCAGGGCCTGATCAACCAGGCTGTTACTGCTGGAAGCACGCAATCCAACGTACGAACCACAACCTGGCTGGTCAGGTACAGACTTTAGGTGCATGTCCAGTGCCTGCTTGAAAACAGCCAGGGGTCTATTGGTAATCCCCCTTATGTATGCTGGGAGGCAGTTGAACTATTTTGGGCCCGACACTTATTGTGTTGTCTCTTATCGTGCTAGTGGCACCCCTGCTTTTAAGGGGGGGGCGAGACGTTTTGAGTGATAAAAATATTGAAATTGAAAAATTATGGAATAAAAAAATCTTACCGAAAAATAGTGCATAATTCTGGCAACATGTTGATGTAAGTGGCGTGTTTCTATCATATTTCTAAGTATGTTTTTACTAAAAAGTATTTTTTTCGATTTTTCACTTAGGAAGAGGACATGTTGGCAATTAGTTAGTTTTTTTTTTTTTTACCCCAAAATGTGCGATTTTTATGATTGTTTCACTTGGAAATACACCACATGGCAGCTTCTGTGAGGAGTGTAGTGGGTGAGTGGTGCAGGGAGCAGCTCAGTAGCCTTCAGGCTTCCCATGGGAATAGGGGATTATAGTGCTCCGAGTTTGGCATGCCATTACCTAAGATTTTTACACAAACATAATAATCAATATCTCAGGAATAAGTTATTGACATTATAATACGTACCTCTCATGCAAAAAGTATTTATCAGAGCATCATGATTCTTTCATAGGTTATTGAGGAATGATGGTTCATGGAATTACAGGAGAGTTTGCGATATGTTTTACGTTTTGTTGTTAGTGATTTTTTCCCATATTAAAAAAAACACGTACAGTAGAACCCACTATTCAGAACCTCCAAAACTCGCCCTTTTATGTAAGTTTATTATTGTAAGTGCTTTTATAAGTGTATTTTTGGGGGTCTGAAATGGCCTAATCTAATTACATCATTCCTTATGGGAATAAATTCGTTTGGTAACAGCACTTGAACAGCATTCTAGAATGAGGGTGAGTTTTGGAGTGTTCGAATAGCGAGGGTCCACTGTATTTCAACATTTTGTATAATGCAATCTATTGACAGAAAGCTCAAAAGGCTCTGTAATTCGAAAACCAAACTCTTCGTCTTTCATCTGATTTCAACTATAACATTGTATGTCTTAATAATTTTGTAGGAGAGGTTTTGCCCTAAGCCCTATCAAATAGGGCACTTTTTTTTCTATATAACTGTAAGGCAAAACGTCACTAAAAACACAGTATCTAGGTTTCAAATGCTGCTTAATTCACAGACAAATTCACATTGAAATTTTAGCAAAATAAAAAAAAAAATGATGAAAAAGTGTTGCCCCTTCCTTAATGTTATTACTACCACAATCCCTAAATACAGAGCCCTAACACAGGTGTGTTAGTTCCAACTAACACAAATAAAGCTTACTCTAGGGTCTTGTTAGTAATAACTAACATAATAAAGCTGACTCTAGGGTCTTGTTAGTGATAACATAATAAAGCTTACTCTAGGGTCTTGTTAGTGATAACATAATAAAGCTTACTCTAGGGTGTTGTTAGTGATAACTAACACAATATAACTTACTCTAGGGTAGTGCTAGTGATAACAAAGTTTAGGGTCGTGTTACTAAGATAACAAGTATGGTGTCATGTAAGGTACAACTTGAAAATCCCTTAAAACAAGAATTAAGAAGAATGACAAGTGTGCGCCACTTACCCAGCTGGTGCAGCAAGTGTTGTACACTTTACTCAACCTACAACAGCACTGTAATAATAAAACTGAGCCACAAAATAAGGTAATAATGAAGAGGAAGCAGCAGCAGCACAGTTTCCCTCCAACAACTTAATGTCGACATTAACAAAAATTGTAATATAACTTTTTTATTATTTAGTTTACACTTCATAACTTCTTTAGACTGATAGTTTATATTATTATAATTTAAATAACATTGAATTATTGTCATTATTCTAATTATAAGAGGAGTGCAAATATATTTCTTACTGGTAAATGGCACCATTTCTGTTTCCCAGAATTACAAATATATATATATAAAATCTAGTAATAAAACATCTAATGACTAGAGTATATAATATACATTATGTTGTAGTAATATTGTCACTTTCTTCTTTGTTTATACAACAAAATTTTAACAATAGTTAAATAACATATAAAGAATGGTTGTGTTCACATTTTATATCTTAAATCAGAAACCCAACCTTCATGTCATACACAAATAACCAATTCAGTCCGAAATGGACCATTTACAGTTCTTCGTGTCAATAATTTATTGTAATGATCTATGTCGTCTTTATCATCTTTTTATCAGGCAAAAATTATGATTTATTCAATTTTACAGCGGGATACAAGCAGAGGAATAATGAACGCGGCCTTAACTCTAACTTGCGGGTGCGGGTGAACGCGGCCTTAACTCTAACTTGCGGATACGGGTGAACGCGGCCTTCTATTATGATTGCAACACTTTATGTAAGATTTAATTACCGCCTCAAACCTAATTTTAAACTTTTACAATGTTTTAGTGAATTATGCAGAATTGACTCAGTGATAACCCAATAAAGTTAAACAATATGACTTAATTTCTTTAAGAAACAAAGCGACTATTTCCACCTGTTACTATATAAGACAGTTGTATACCTGGAGGGTGTTTTGGGGGTCAACTTTCCCGCGGCCCGGTCTGTGACCAGGCCTCATGGTGGATCAGGGCCTGATCAACCAGGCTGTTAATGTTACGCAAACATTGCCACAGCCCAGTTTAGGTACTGTTATATATATATATATATATATATATATATATATATATATATATATATATATATATATATATATATATATATATATATATATATATATATTATATATTAATATATATATATATATTTTAAAAGAAACTACATAGTACTTGTACATACATGGAATCAACATTCAATGATAACAAATGATTGTACATAGACATAAGAACATTACCCCTGTTCCAACCTACACCAGGTCAGAAAAGTACAATCCGATTAGGACCACAAACGAACAATTCAATGAAAACGTGAATACATAAGGTACAAGCGAACACCTCAATTTTTTTTTATTTAAAAGTTTTTATTACAATGAATTACATCAATGGATATGCCGCACCACCAGGTGCCATAAGTCGTAACACTCTAGATACATGACACCCAATTATTCCCGTGAACCCTGTATGACTAACAACCTTTATACATAACATACAAACAGTGAGTATAACTTATATGTAAAGCAAGACACACGTGATACATCTCAATACCCTTTGTGGCAAGGGTAGATTAGATTTTGCCACCGAAGTTTATTGTGCACCCCAGGTGCATCTGGTATACATGCAAAAATATATCTAACCATATAATACTATTGCAGGTCTAAACCCTGTACCTTATTCCTTCGTTTATAAGGAAACCGTACCCCCCTCCCCCCTTACCCATTGACGTACCTGTCAGAACATATAAACAAGCAATATATATCCATATAGTTGATACGCAACATGACGTAACTGATTACAATGTTCCCCAATTACAACAATGGACAATTATAAAATCTTGGTACTCTGAACAAGGTCGTATCATATATCATACGAAATATGTATCTAACCTAACACATAATAATAATGCAGGCCCAAAACTCTGTGCCATATTTCTCTCCAGGTAAACTCCAGGTCCTCCAGTCAGTAACTTTAACTTTCACTGTTTATACTCCGTACAATTATACGATGAAATAATAACCACGCACAGGTTTTATACAACAATTCATAACAGGAATCACAATAAAAAAATAAACATTATAGGAAATACTATACTTTTATACATATACAATGTGAACCCCTATTACAGCATCTCATCTTAATGCTCTATCCGGTACTTGCTGTTGTTGTTGTAGGTTCGCCGGTACAGCCGGCCCGGGTCTTCTCCAAATGGTGACCCGGCATTGGCCCCCTGGGTAGAGGGTGTCGTTCATCATCTTCTTTCTTCTGTCTTCTTTCTTGGGGCCCCCCGGGTGGGGGGTGACTTCTTCTCTCTTGCTGTGGCTCCCCACAGTGGGGAGTGTCTTCTGGCGTCGCATCTTCATCAGCAGGCGTCCTCTTGGGTCTTCATCAGCAGATCTTGGGATTTCGGACTCTTGTAGTCCCGGCAGACGTGTCTTGACATGGGTGGAAGCTAGGCATCAGGCTGTGATTGGGCTTTTTTTTTTTAAGTGGATAAGAAGGATGGGGGGATAAGAAAGAAGGAAGTGAGAGAGAGTATAGCAATAGTGAGTAGTCTTGATCGTCGTCGGGGTTCTCGAGGCATCGTCATCGAGGGGGCGGGTGGGTGGCTAGGATGGGGAGCAATGTCACCAAGTTGCGGGTGGCCAGGTAAACCAGCCGGGCTGCCTTGTCCTCGCGGGTCAGATCCCCAGGAGCCATCGGGAAGTGCCTGCGGCGGATGGCCGTCGTTGCTGGACAGTCAAGCATGTAGTGAACTAGAGGCTTTGGGACCATCTGGTCGCAGTGGCGGCATAGCTCCTCCCTCATGCGTTCGATGAGGCGCTTTGCAGTAGGGTAGCCGAGGCGCAGGCGGTGGACACTCACTTGCAGCTCCCTGTTCAGTTTCCTCATGTTTGGTGGGGGCTCCCTACGTGTCGCTCTATCATACCAGTGTCGGCTCCGAGATGCCCCCGGTGCTGGTAGTGGGCGTCTGGCTGCCGAGGCTGCCCCCAGGTGCACCTGCCTGTGGCTAATGGCAATTGTAGTTGCAGGTTGGGCCACAAGTGTGGCAGACTTAGCCGCCCCATCTGCCGCATCATTCCCCACAAGGTCGATGTTGCTTGGTATCCAGTTGATTGTTGCTTGCCGGCCCTGCTCGTCCAGTGAGTGGAGGTCTCTCCTGATGGTGGTGAGGAGCCAGATGTTATCCTTGAGCTCCCTATGCATGATGGCCTGTATCGCCATCCTGGAGTCGACGTGGATAACTGGAGGTTGGTGGTGTTCCAGGAGCGCATGTTGGATGGCCCTCTGGATGGCGTGGAGTTCTGCCTGGAGGATGCTGCAGTGGTCTGGGAGGCGCCAGCCGGCCGTTAGGGAGGAGTGATGTATCCTGGCACCCGTGCGGCCGGCCTCGGGGTCTCTTGATCCATCAGTGTAGTACACTGCACACCCGGGACGCTCCGCTGCTGCAATGCTTGCAGCTGCCCACCGCTGCAGCACGTGCTGTGGGCAGTGATGTTTGCTGGCTGGAAGGTTTGCAAGGTGGGTTACGACAGGTTCCGGTGCCCAGGGCGGTGGCACAGTGTACCCATCGACTGGCCGGTCGCATCCCTTGTCCTCGAGGAGCGGCATGGGCAGGAGCTCCTTTGTCACATCCGCGGCCGACCACAACCATAGTTGGACACGGCCTCCCGCAAAGTCGCCTCACTGACGGTCGAGGAGGTCTCTCAGCAGGCGCTCACCGCCCGGTAGCTGGACATATTTTGCCACCCTCCTGGCAGCAACGAGGGCAATCCTGTCACTTAGAGGCTGCAGTTGGGCTTCTCTGTTCAGAGACACTGAGTTGGTCCAGCCCAGGGCCCCCAGCATGACCCTAGTCACAGCATTTTGTACGATGCTGAGGCGCTTGAGGCATGAGGGATGGGCATGGGTCAGGGTGATTGCCCCATAGTCGACAAGAGAGTGCACCGCCTGCACGTAGAACATCCAGAGAATATCATGGCTGGCACCAGCCCTAGGATTGGTCAGGGCGTGCATGGCCGTGACACGTTGCATGGCATGCTGTCGGCTGTCAATATATATACCCAGATATGGGTAACTGCTGACCCAGTCCAGATTGATGTCTGAGATCTTCAGCCTGGTATCAGGCACCTTGGCATGAAAAACCATAGCCTGAGGTTGCGTTGGGCTTTGCGCAACAGTCCGGGCTTCTGACGACAATGAGTGCCAGATCATCAGTGTAGCTGAGCAGTCGGGTGCCTGCTGAGAACGTCAGCTGCACCAGCTCATGCATAAGCACGTTGAAGAGAGTTGGGCTGTGGACTCTGCCCTGCGGGGTGCCATTTTCCAAGGTCCTGAGGGCAGAAGCCTGCCCCTGGAAGCTCACCCGCACCTGCCGGCCCTGTAGGTATGAGCCGATCCAGGCGAGCAGCTTGCCCCTCACTCCCCTGCACGCCAGTAGGTCAAGGATGGCTGGAGCACTGGCCAGCTCGAAGGCCTTCTCAAGGTCGAGAAAGACGACAATCTTCGGTCTCTTGTCAGACCCAATGCTGGCTATGCGGGTGGTAACGCTCTCAGAGGTGCCCACTCCCCGTGTGAAGCCGTAGATGTGATGATGCTCCGGACCAAGCTTCCATCTTAGTCACTCCAACACCATCCTCTCTGCAACCTTGGAGAGGCAGCTGGTGAGGGAAATGGGCTGCATGTTGCCCGGATCCCTGGGCTTGGGGATCGGCAGGATGTTGGCTTCCTTCCATGTGATGGGGAGTCGCCCGACCCTCCAGGTATGGTTGATGACTTCCAGGAGGGCGTCATGCCCGTGAGAGCCAGCCTTTGAGATCATACTGTAGGGATTCTGTCCTGCCTGGGGGCCGTGTCCCATGAAGTCTTGAAGGCCGCTTGCAGTTCCCGATCGGTGAACGCGATGTCGGTGTCATCCTGAGACCGGGATGCCTCCAGAATCCTGGAAGTCCTACCAGGGAGGAGGGTGGCCTGGAGGTCCTGTATGTCCTGGGGCAGGCGGGCTGTGGCTGCCCTGGACATGAAGAGTACCACAAGCCTCTCTGCCTCCCCAGCTAGGTCATGGTGAGCACGCACCGCGCCTCTCTGCTTTCCCGTAGCTATGCTGATCTTCTTCCAGATCTCAGACAGGGTGGAGTAAAGGCTGAAGGAAGCACACCACTCAAACCACTTTGCCAGACGAGTCCTGTGGGAGATGTGGCGTGCGGCCACACAACCTCTTGCAGAAGCCTGAGGGACCCAGCCGTGGGGTTGCGTTGGTGTAGCCTACGGGCACGATTGACGTGGTGGTTTTGTTCTTTGACTGCCTCGTCATAGAACCACCAATCGCGCTTGGGCGTTCCCCCGACCCTTGTGAGTAGTATTGCCGCCTCGGCTGCATGAGAGAAGGCTGCTTGGAGGCTCTGGGTAGCCTCATCTGGGTCGTCGGAGAGATCAGTCTCCTCCCACCACTGCTGTATGACGTCCTGGAAGTACTGCCAGTCAGCCTTCTTAGTGTTCCACCGTGGAGGTGGGGAGTACGGAGGGTGCCTTGGGAGTGACAGAGAGGTGACGATTGTGAAATGGTCACTGGTGAGAAGAGGGTGGATTTCCCAACTGGCTCCTGGAAGTAGCATCCGGGAGAGGAGCATGACGTCTAGTCGGTTGCCGTAGTGGTGGGTCGGCTCTCGTGTTGAGGAGGGCGATCGGGAACATCCTCCAGCACTGCTGCCAGGTGCCTTCCTGTCTCATTTGTGCGAGGGACAGAGCACAGTAGCTCGTGGTGGGCATTGATATCCCCTGCCACCAGAATGCCTTGGTGGGGCGACACAGTGAGAGCTGCCACTTCGGAGAGGTGCAGAGTGACTCTCGGGTTCCAGTACAGGCTGTAGATCGTTAGTGGCCCGGCCGGAAGGTGCAGAGTGACAGCTTGCACCTCGACCCCTTCTCCACAGCTAGTGGGGTTGTTGACGATTGAGTGGGGAATGCAGTTCCTCACATAGATCGCTGCAGGTAGGCCGAGAATCCTGGGATGCGAGGCTGCGGGTTAGGCGGTAGTTTTACTAGGGTCTCTTGGAACAGGAAAACGTCAATTACTTCCTGGACTGCCGTTTCGACCACGAGGTGGATTTTCTGTCGCAACCCGCAGACATTCCACTGTAGAATTTTTAAGGGCTGGGGAGCGAGCCGTCAGACTCCATCCCCTCCAGCTCGTCCATGGTCTCCCTTGGAAGGGTCATCCTCTCTAGTCTCCTCCTGATTGGGATGGCGAAGGTCTCGATGAGATGTCCCTTCAATTCCACCACCGACCTCTTGTCCAGCAGAATCAAGCTGAGAAGGGTGCCTATGAGTTCTCTGCAGTTCTCCCGGTCCACCATAGATGGGAGCAGGAATGTAATACCCTCTGAGATGATCATGATCGCCTGTTTGAGGTAAGCATTCCTGGGATCCCATCCCTCGCCGCTCAGGGGCGTGTTTGCTGCTGGTGTCTCGATTGGGGTCTGGGGCTGCTGGTCCGCTTCCACAGTCGGCGAGGTTGCTGCTTCGTAGGCCTGAGCCGCTCGCTGGGCAATCTGGTTGATATGGGAGGATTGCCTTCCATTGCCCATGGGAGCGGCTCGTCCCTGCAATGGGGGGCTCTGCTGGTGGGTCGGTGGGGTCTGTTGCTGTGTGGCCCCAGCCCCTTGTGCAGCGTCTCTGACTCTGGCCTGGTTCGTCCCACGAGTCTGTTTCCGCTGAGGCTTTGGAGCTTGTCCGGGTCGTTGTCTGCCCCTGTTCGTGCCGGGAGCTGTTCCCTGTCCTGTCTGGCGGGTACCCAGCACCGGGAACTCTGTGTTGTAGGTCGTGGGTGGGCTCTGGGAGGCTGTGGTGTGTGTCCCTGCTGGCCGCTGCTGAGTGTTCCATGGGTTGGTCGTCGTCCCTGTCTGTTGCTGCTGGGGGGCCCGAGTGTTGGGCTTTGCTGTGGTCGTCGTAGGGGCGTGCCGCTGCCATATCTGTTGCCACCGCTGTGTTATAACAGGGCAGCTCTGATTCCAGGCGTGGTGCCTCTTCCCACAATTGGCACATCTGGGCTCTGGGCGTTGAGTCTCAGGGTTGTCCTGCCTGAGCAGGGCTATGCAGTTGAATCCCTGGCAATTGTAGCATTGGAGCAGGCCGTCTATGTAGGCCCAGGTCTTGAATTTCCCCCACATTCCTAGGTGTATGTGGGCAGGAAGGGGCCCCCGGTGGTGGATCAACACACTCCGAGTCAGTGCCTTGTTGGTCCCCATAGTCAGTCTTTCGGCCTTGGATATGTTGGGCACTTCGAGGAAGCGCTCTGCTGGGATGGGTACAGGGATGTGCTCGACAACCCCCCTTGCTCACCTTGTCCTGGGCAAAGAGCTCCCTTATCCCTTGGTTCTGAGAAGCCATGGTCTTGATCCTGTCGTACGTATCCTTGTCCCGAGGCTTGGCCAGGATCTCCCCCCTGAGCGTGATCTCGCAGCTGAGCTTGCTGGAGGGTACTGCTGTCTCCAACTCCCTCACCATCTCGTAGGTGGGAAATATGAACATGTTGAAGGAACTGGCTGTCTGAGCGCGACCAGACCGGTTCCTTCCCCTTCCCTGACCACCAGGGTAAACTCCCCAGCCCCATCTGAGGCAGGATCCTCTGGGCTGGGCTCCTGGGCAGGCCCCGGCACCGTTGCCTGGGAGGCCAGAGCAGGCTCTTGGCTCACTTCCGTGTTCCCCAAGTCCGATGGGGAGTTCAACTGAGGGCCACTGAAGCTGTTGGTCTCCGAGGCCCCTGCCATCACTAGGTCCCCTTGGGAGAGAGCTTCCACATGTTGCTCCAGCTCTGGGGTAGCATCCCTACTACTCGGCTGATCCTTGGCCTTCTTGGGGGGGCTTGCACCTCCTCCAAGGTGCCCTGAGGGTCTTTGCCACATGAGTAGCGTCTTTTAGTGCTGGGTCCTTGGTCTGGCATGGTAAGGTCGCTCGTGGGAAACGCCCCAGCAGTAGAAACCCCACTGTTGCAGCCGCACAGCCACCTCAACGAGGTTCGTACCTGAGGGCCACAGTTCCCAAAGTTAGAGACTTCCTACACAGAGGTCACAGTAGCACACTAACAGGGAATTCACTCACTGCCACCGCACTGCACTCGCCTGAATGCCCACTGACGGCTTAGTCACCACGGATCTTCGTCACTGAACACACACAAATGCTCACTAAAACTCTGTACACGAAATACTGACGTGAGCTGTGCGTAAACTAACACAGAATCACGCCACACTCGCTGCACTGACGCTGGCAGTGCGTGAACCTACACAGAGGCCAGGTAGATACACTGAACAATGGTAGTTGGACGGTGCAAAGTCACTGCACACGCATGAACGCTCACGAATGCGCTAGACGCGATTTACTGGCGTGACCTGTGCGTAAACTAACACAAAACCACGCCACACTCGCTAAAAACACTGGTCTGTGAACACACTAAACTGCACAAGTTGCTGTAAGGGACCATGCGTAAACTAACACAGTCCCCACAGGGCAGATTCGAGCGTTCGTAGATAACCACACGAAAGCTTGTAATCCAAGAACGAAGGTGTAGTACCGTGCGAAAAACTATCACAAGTCGGCACAACGAATCATTCTGAACACTGAGCGCTCCACATAGCTGGACTGTGGACACACTAAACTGCACGAATTACTATACGAAACCGTGCGTAAACTAACACAGTTCCTACAGGGTAGATCTAAGTACTCATGGGCAAGCACACGAATGTGTAATAACCACGAACAAAGGCGCTGGACCGTGCGAAAACTAACACAGGTCGGCGCAGAGAATCACTCTGAACACTGAGCGCTCCACTCAGTGAGTGAGGCTGGCTGGCTGGCGAGCGCTAGAGCTTCACCTCATGTGACCTGGGTGAGGTCATACGAACGACTGAGTCTCTATCCGGTACCTGTTTATTCGACATAATAACCTTAACCTAACCTTACTATCTGTATAATCATTGTGTCGCTATTGAGTAAGACCTATCATAAGACTGCCTGAAAAGCCTAGGCATATTATTGGCCATCTTGTAATATCTACTTCATAAAATGTATAATTATAAGTACACCCCACCTTGTATATTACGAGAAATAAAGAATTTGAATTTGAATTTGAATTTGAATATACAAAATTATCAGCAGCTAGGACAAATTCCGGGGAGAGTTCATTACTAACCCGGACCCGGAAATGTCTGTCAGTTAAGAAGGCCTTAAGATGCCGCACAATAGGCCCTAGACATCCAGTGAAATTCTCCACTCGTTACAGGATTACCAACCAGAAGCATTATACACCTTCATAAGAGCTATGCGTAACATACAACAAGGTCACACTTCAACCAAATCTGCACCTCAGTTTTTGCCATCAGTGCTCTCATTGCACTACATAAAGACTTACCATACCGTACATCATGCATACCACGAAGCACACTTCCACCTCAAGATTTTTAGATTTTGCCACCAATGTGGCTAGTTTATTGTGCACCTCATATCCATCCTGTGGAGGGTAGCGCAAGAGCATATGGATACACAAAAGGCCTAGGCACTAGGACCCAAAAGGGTTAACAATTGTACATTTGGATTTATATCTACATTTCACTTATCTGTTACAAGCAAATTTAGGGAATTTGCTTAGTATATCTGGTCTCTTATTTTTATTAATAAGATATCTTGACATGTCACATAGGTTATTATACTGTCTATCTCTATATTCCTCAATAAGTGGACAATTTTTTTTTTATTTTATTTAAAACTTGTCATACATACATGCATGCGAGAAATATTATGACGAGAAGATAAATTACACATAAGAAATAAGACTACATCCTTATACACCATAAGACATCCTCACCCAGACATTAGCTCTCACACAAAGGGAGATTACTTATCAGTGAGTTACACAAAACCACCAGATCCCTAGACGTTGCCAACAGACATGTAATCATTAGTGAACTTGCCAGAATGGATGTTGGAGGATGGCTTCTCCGCTGGATTAAAGGCTACCTGTCCAACAGAAAGTCTTCTGTGTTGTTCCAGGGGCATAGAAGTATAACTAAAGACTTTGAATTAGGAACCCCACAGGGAGGTGTGCTCAGTCCCACTCTATTCAATATTCTAATTAATGCCTTACTTAATGCTATGCCTAGCCAGCCCCATCATTATATGATCAGTTTTGCTGATGATATAATGATTCACACCACCGGATTCTCCAACACCCAAAACATCCTTAACCATGTACTAGCCTCGTGTCAGGACCTGGGGTTGATAATCTCTACTGATAAAACAAAGATACTCAATAGGCGTCCTCCTCGACAGAGAGGCACAGTTCGCCAGATCCAGTTGCATGATGGGTCTCTTTTAGAATATGTAAACAGATACAGGTATCTAGGCTTTGAGGTCCCACTACTTGGACCTGTTGTAACGAGACTTTGTCGTCAATACAAAGAAAGGTTGAGAGCACTTAAGAGTTGTGGCAGGGTTTCACCCAAGGTATGGTGTTAATGTTAAAATTGTGAAAATGATGTATCTTGCTTATATTAGATCATTAGTTGATTATGCTGCCCCACTACTTGCTCTTGTGTCTGACTGGAAGCTTGGAGGGCTGGAAAAACTGCAGAACGAAGCAATGAGGATCATTTTAGGATGCCCTCGTACTGCCAAAATTTTAAATATGCAGAAAGAACTTGATATTCCAAGCATCAGAGATCGTGTTACTGAAAGAAATATCCTAATTGGGGTTAATATGCTCAGGCAAGCCCATTCAAACCCATGCACAGAAGCCCTCCAAACTTTCCTCAGCACTGGTGAACATCCCTCCAGATGGATCGCAAAAACTGGAACCGACCTCCGCATGAATCAGATACAAGATCTGTGGCAAGTAAGGCAACAGCGGCACTTCTCCGCTCCATGGAATATTACCCCATTCCAAACTACCATCCCTCCATTTCCCCAAACTACTTCTTAAATCACAA